>JABUQX010021882.1:0-50000 GCA_015478945.1 Trachelipus rathkii
ATAACAATTGAGTAATTGATTATTTGTTATAATTTCTTAATAAATGAAAAACTTAAGCATAAAATTTTACTTCCCATTGTAACTATTATCTTAGGTAAAATTTCTATACGTAGTAAATTTGGAGGCTTGAATTCTAAATAGTTGTATGAGTTAAATTTTCTCACTATGAAAGCAACTCGGACTGTTAGTCATATTCCAGGTTATTAGGCAATATATTAATGGGTTTCCCATTTGACATTATTTCTTCGGTTTGCTTATACTATTTATTTGTTTTTAGTGTTAGTTGAATTAATGAATACATTCTGTGTATCAGCCTGTATTTCGCAAATGTAACGTTATTGGGTTTATAATTTTTATTTTGTAATAAAGGATTAGGATTATTAAGTTGTATCCTAGTGAGTATCTCCTGTTAATTAGGTTTATATAATGGATGAGCTGTGTCCGTCTACAGGCATGGTGCAATTAGGAGCGATGCCTGTCGAAAATAATTTATTTCGGATTATGGTCTAAGATGATTAGAGCATAACTTAAGTTATTTTGCCTCTGTTTTACAGCTTTCGATGATTTTTCGCGGTGCTGAACTGCGCATTTAAATAAAGATTATGTCGAGGATGCCAAATTGGGGAGTACGAAAAAAGAGTAGACGGAGAAAGATACCACTTTGAGTAATTAAGTTGATCCATTAATATATCAAAATATCATAACATTCTGATGTAATGAAGATTTAAATAGACATTAGATGTTTCCAAATGTCTTCTTACTTTAACATTAAGTCGATACGTATTTTTACAATAGGTTAAAAAATATATCACTGTAGTTAAGAGGTTATCTGGGGAGAGCCCTTCCTTTCTCTTTGGGCTAAGTTGAAGAGATGCACTTTGTCGTCAGATGAGATAGGAAAGTTAGAACTCTATATAGTACAATCTAATACAGTTTCACCAAGATCTGGTGGTTACATAGCTCCATAAACTTTCAGTTTTGAGGTCCACGAAGAGCATTCTGTCTCATGACTATTTCTCGCCGTCTTACATTTTAATTTAAACTTCGTATTTATAAGTATGCAGAATTTTGCATGTTTTAGAAGAGCAGTGTGCGTTTCGTATCGTGTATGGATAATTGGGGTTGGGCCTTATGTTTTAATGAGAGGAAGGGTGAATTGGTGGTGAAAGTGTTTTTTCTCTTGCAAAAGTTTTAGGATTTGCAGAAGTTTAAGATAGTTGTCAGAGTAAGACCTGCGGTTATTTTAGTACTTTTGTTTGTTACTAGCGCCCGTGTTATTTTCTCAGCGTTGGCCTGATTTTATCAATAAATGTCGAATCGCTGTGTCCAAATAAACAGTAGTTTTTTAAATATTTGAGAGAACAGATATAAGCTTTTGGAACGTTTTTTTTTTTTTGTTAATGTCTGTTAAATTTTTCTGAGTTGAGAGGGTTACTGTTACAAGAGGAACAAAAAAAACGGAAAGAAAATCCGATATTTCCCCTTTATCTGTGGTGGGTTGGGTGGGGTGGACAGAAGTGCAAAGTAATAGCTGAAAATCATATTATATATAAGCGTATATATATTAGTATATATATTATATTTAGCGTTGGAATATATATATACTTATATAATATATATATATTGATTATATTATATGGTTTAGTATGAGTGAGTATATTTGATAGCTAATTAAGATATATGATGTAAATTATAGTAATATATAGTATATAATACTATATATGTATCAGCGTAAAATAGCTGACACCTGTATCTAAAAAACTACGATAGCTACATAAACACTGAATACATATTTGAAATCAGCGACCATTTAATGCGAAGAAAGAAAAAAAATAAATATTTTATTTATTAATAAAATAATTAAAATCATTAATGGTAAGTGTTAATTATAAATAATGTCTTGCCTAATAACATCTCTTACTCACTGTGCAATTCCATTCTAGCTTGCGGAGGACAGCTGAGAAAAGAAACTGGTACTTGTGTGTGGTTGAAGTTGAATGAGAACAACGTTTTTCAATTGTTTTCTGTGGTGTGGTAGTGTGGGTTTGTTTCTTTGTAGTTTTAGTTGAGATTAGTGGTACTTGGTGCGTGTTCCATGTGTAGTCATATATTAGTATATATCTATATATATATATATATGGTTGGTATTATCATCCGTAATGGTTTGGTACATGTGTTGTTGAATATTTTATTCCCGAAATATGGTAATATCAGTTAATAGCTATAGTATCATATAATATTATGTATAATTATATATATATATATATATACGTTAGTAGCTACTTAGGTTAGGTTAGGTAAGGTTTGGTTAATAACATCTTTCTTTAAACATTTGTAGCCTTTACACTCATAATTGTTGTTTTTGGCTTTTATATGTTTCTATTACTTACCATTTACCAATCCAGCTAATCTTGCTCTTTACTGGTACTAAAAACATTTAATACCTGATCTGTGTCTGGTGCGGGCGTCCATGAAAGCCGACTTTTTCCAATATTCCGTCATCTTTTATATTTCGTTCTACCAAAAAGCTGTATTTCAATTAACTTATCGTACACTATTCATTTATTATATCTGTTTTTTTATAAAGCATTTATTATTTTATCTCATTTTCATGCATTAAAATGTGATTTTAAAAATGTATTCTCGATTTTTATGTCTACTGAATTCGTAGCTTTTTAGATTACCAGGTGTTCAGCTATTCAAAACGCTTGACTATATTATATATATTATATATATATATAGTATATATATATATTATATATATAATATTATTATAGTATATATATATATGATATATATACATAGTATTATATCATATTATATATTTATATATATAATATATATATATATATATATATATTATATTTAATATCGAAATCTGATATCGCCGATCAAATTGAATAGTAGTTTTTATTCTTAAAAAAATCCCCAAGAATGTTTAAAACATGTTAGTACAAGTTTGAATAACAGCCGTTTTCGCTATTTTGAAACTTGTCTTACAAAGCGTAATAAATCTCGATTTTGGTTCGTTTTTGTCAAATTTTAGCGCAAATTTAGAAAAATGCTCACCAAACGTAAGGAATTTCCTTAATTCTGTAAGGTTGCTATTTCCCGTGCTTACCGAACTTAATCACGTTCTTACTAAAAAATATAAACAAAATATGGCCCGTTTGAATTAATGATTGTTTCATTTCAGTAAAATCAGCTTCAAATCTAATTTCTTCTCAAATCGAATAACTGTCGCAATCCCAATTAGTTGGATCAGTTATTTGTTTATAGTACAACCATTTAATTTTCTATTATCTCTGTTTATTTTCCAAACTCCACGTGCTTCATCACAACAGCTTATTCCAATTGTTTTTGAACAAATAAACTTTTCTTAAGAATATTCGTGGTGTTGTGTTTTGCACGAATTGCTGTCTACAATAACTTGTAGGCATTTCTTACCAAGTTTTAAAAAGGCTTACAACAATAAGTTAAAATATCATGCCAATATATATATATATATGATATATATTAATATATTATAATATATATATATAATATTATAATATACTATATGTAGTATATATATATAGTATTATTAATATATATAGTATATATAGTATTATTATATATATATATATATTTTTTTTTTTTTTTTAATTTCTTTTTTTCATAAGTATTTTATTTTTACTATTCTTGTTTTTATTATTGTGAGATCATTTTTATTATTAAGGGCCTCGTGTAATTTTCGTAATATTTGTAACTTGTATTTAAATAATGCTGGTTTAATAGTGCAGGTAAGTGTCATTGCTTGTACTGTAGGCTGTTCACGGTTCTTTCATTATTTTTAAAGAATTATCAATGTTTGAAAACAACTTATTAATGCAATTTAAGTCCGTGGTTGAATACACGTACCTGTTAATATAAATACACTTATGAATATACTGAGAAATCATCTTGATTATGACATATCTCATTCGCTGTTCGCGATAAGTACAATAAAACACTTACGTTAAGGTAAGTGTCGTTTTGACTGGGCGTAATTAACATTATTACAAATCTCATCATAGAGAGGAGTTTAAGAGGTATAGTTTTATACATAGTTCGGTACCGACAAAGGGAAAGTTATATTATTTTACACCTCAAAGCGATACTAAGGAATTATTATATTTTCTATAACATTTCGGTTATTTTCCAGCATTAATGGGAAAATCTACTTTCTCTGAAGACTTATTTAGTAATGAAATTATAGCTCTTAAATAATAAACAATAAATATATAGTAAATATGTAAAATAAATAAATTAAATAAAATTATAAATTATTTTTTTTTTGACAAAATTCGTTATTTAAAAAAATATATATATATTTTTGTTTTGCATTAAATGTCGCCATTATGGTATGCTGAATGAATAAAAATGAAAACCTGTAGTAGGTAACTAATAAAATAAATAAAAAGATACAAAAATTAAAATTATTTTTTTTTTTGACAATTTGTTAATGTTGGAAAGAAAAAAAAAGTTTGGACTAAATCACCATGTATGTATTGAGTGAATTGCTCTGTAATACTGGTGTTTGTCTGGCAACGTCTTATATGACACAGTAAATACAAATCTTTGTTTTTCTCATTCCTTTAAAATAAATCTGGAAATTTTATATCTATTTTCTCAACGAAGTTACATTTTTTCTGCGTGATTGTCTCAGAATAAATTGTTTTTAATAACTTTTTGAGTTTGGTGAGATTTATACTTTTTTGTTTGTTTCTTTTTCTGTGATGGTACTATGTAAATTTCTACAATCTTTGAAGCAGATAATAATTTCATTTATCTACAGTAGATATTTAATATTTTTTTTTGTCCATAAATATAATATATTTAAATATATAATATATATAGTTATATGTGTAGTAGCAAAGAAATCTATATTATGTTGATGATTTAGGTTTTGTTATATATATATATTATTTATATATATATATTAATTTATATACAAATAAATAATATTATATAATATATTATATATATATATATATTATATATATATATATTATATATATATATATAATTATATATATATATATATATATATTCATATATATATATATATATTATAATATATATTATAGTATATATATATATATATATAATTATAATATTTAAAACGTTTGGAAAATACCTTTACCTGGTTTTCTTGGATCATGTTTTTAACACATGTGCTAAACTTTCCTTATTAAACAATAGAACCGTCTGATGAAGTGTGGAGGTACATGTTGGCAGCAGTATATGAACTTAAGGTTGCAACTGCTTCAGGCAATAAGCGATAGACTCTTGGTGGGGGAATAGTTGTGTTCGCTTAATATTTTTGGTCATCTCTTCGTCTTTTGAGATTTTAATATTTTTTTAATAATATATTATAAAAAAAAAATTTAATAATATATAGTATATATATATATATATATATTATATATATAGATTATGTATATATAATGATATTATATATACATATTATATATATATATATATATATTATATATATATTAATAATATATATATATATCATAAATATATATATATATATATATATGTAAGATATTTATATGTATATATATATTATATAATATATTATATAATAGATATAAAATATATAGTTATATATATATTCACGTATATTAGTTATATATATATAATATCTATATATATAACCTTATAAGTTTCATGGGGTGCAGATAAGTTTTTTTTTTTTTTTTTTTTTTCATATATTACTGAGTAATATGATACAGCAAATTAAGTATGTGAACGAGAAAGAGTACGAAATAATGATAACTATTAAACGAAATAATTGATCAAAGCCAAACACTGATTTTGCCTTGGAAGAAAATGGTTTTTAGAGCTATCGGAGTGATATGAAATTCAAGGTAGGTAAAAAAATAATTGTCTTGGCGTAAAATACTTTCCATATGTGGGCTTATTGTTTTCATATTATAGGATTTGTGTATAAATAACAAAACATCCTAACGTTGTAAGTTCCCAATTATAACTGCAAACCTAAATCTATACTGGAATCAAACGGATGCAGTAAAATTCAACCTAACTTATATTCCCATTTTACTTTTGAGTAAATTTCGACCTAACCTATACAATCAACAAACTTTGCCGTAACACTGTTTCTGTTGTTCTTTCGGTTAAACATTTTTTCACTTCAGAAGAATATTCTTTCAGAGACCTCCGTGTCCTCTCGTGTCGCTGCTAAGCGTAGATTTATGAAAAATGGGTACGTGCTATTATATAATAATTAACTGTTGTGTTTTTTTTTTGTTTTTTTTTTTGTTGATAATTTTGTTTTTGATCTGTTTGATTACAATGACATTTATTGTTAGGTTGTGATCTGTCTATATCCATAATATATGTAAAAATAAATTTTTATCTCGCACCTATGAATGACTTTATAGCGATACGTATTTATTATATATATATTATAGGTATATATATATGATATAATATATATATATGTATTATAATATATATATATAGTATATTAATTATATATATATATATATATATATATATTATATAGTTATATATATTTATATATAGTGATTAAACGTCATATGTATCTTAAAAACTATTAATGCTACATTAAAACGGAAATTCACATTGGTGGAATTGCGTATGAAATTTTTACGGAAAATGAAAAAAAAAAAAAAAAATTATTAATCTCAGAAAACTATCAATAGCTAGCAGCTGAATAGGAATTTTCCTTTTTGGAATCCTGTAAAATTCACATAGGAAAATGCGTTTATACCGGGCACACTAGGGGGCTTCGAAGCGCGACGGGGGAAACATAGGGGGAATGTTTTTCCATAAACCCGTAGGGGAGGGTCGGAGGAACCCGGCGAAACAGCCAAATACTAAAGAGGTGGGGGTTCCGGTGTGGACCTCCTCGGAGGGGGTGAAATAGTCCTACCTTGTTGCCCGTAAGTTCCCCGGAAGGCCGAGAGACCCCGACTCCTGCCATGGTGGTAGGCGGTGCGGTATTCCCTTGGGTATTCTTTAGTAAAAAAAGAAAAATAGCAAAATTTTATTAGATCAGAAAGTCCTATTATTTTAACGAGAAAGCCAATAAAAGGTCTCTGAAATAGCGTCCTTTTACCATTAAATAGCCTTTTTAATCATATTCACTCTACATAATTATTATCAATAATTTGTTTTTTTTTTTATTTGTTTTTTACATTTTCCTATGTGAAATTTTTACCAAGGTATTTCCAAAATGTATTCCTTTTCGTTGTAGCTATTTTTATTTGTGATGATTTTTTTTTTTTTTTTTTTGTTTTTTTTTCATTTTCCGAGTATCGATACGGTCTTCTTAATGTTTGATGTATGCATTAATTAGTTTTAAGATACGATAGACGGTTATACCTAAACGGCTGCCATATATATATATATATAATATATAATATATACTTATTATATATAGTATATATATATATAATATATATGATAAGTATTATAATATATATATATATTATATATATAATATATGATATAGTTATATGGATCCAATGTCTGTTTACCGCATTCCCCTTCCGATATACAATATCTGATTGCTATGGATCCGAACAATTTTATGTTTAAAGTAATTTTGCCTTAAATAGTTTATTTTTATAGTTTACTTTACTTAATATTAACAAGTTCTCGGATGAAATAAAAGCAAAAAAAATGGAAAGAACATTTTAGTTCTAATAATATAGATGCTTCACAGTCACCAAGTAAATAAGTTAATATATATATATATATATATTAATATATATCTTTGATTATATATATATATAAATATATATATTATACTATATTATATAATATATAATTATATATATATATCATAATATGATGAATGGTAGTAGTTTACTATATATAATCTAATTATTATAGATAGATATATTATATATAGTATTATATATTATATAGTATATTTGGTGATATATTGGTTAACAGAGCGACAACTACATCAATCCATACTCAAAAACCTTACAATAGCCACAGGGAAAAGTAATAACAATTGCTGGAATGCTGGTCCAAATTTTTTAGGGCGAAAATGTAAAAAAAAAAAAAAAAAAAAAAAATTATATATATATATATGTAATTTAATATATAATATATAATATATATATATATATATATTATATATATATTATATATATGTATATATATAGAATATATATAGATCAATAGTTGTATACGTATTAGTTCTAAAATCTACAATAGCTACAAGCGAAAAAGAAATACATTTTTTGGAATCCTGGTAACAGAAAAGTAGGAAAATGTATATAAAGAATTAAAAAAAAATATATGAAAATATATTATTGCTAATAATTTTAGTAAATAATTATTAGAGAGCTCATTTAGAGAATTTTTATACGTTGTTACTCGTTAAAATAAATAGACTTTACTATTTTTCTTTATGCTTTTTTTTTCTTTTACTAAAGAAAGTCCTCAAGGTTATACCGCACCGATGGCAGATCGGGGTCTCTCGCCTTCCCGGGGTCACTAGCGGGTAGGACTAATTCCCCCCTACGGGGAGGGTCTCCTCCGGAACCCCGCCTCTTTGGTATTTGGGTGTCGCGGGGGCTTCTCCGCCCCCCCCTCCCCAGCGGGGTATGGAAAACGTCCCCCCCTGTGTTCCCCGTCGCTCGAGCCCCCTAATACTATTTGCGTGTAAATCCTTTACAAATAATATATATATATTATATATATATATGATATATTATATATATATATTATATATATATATTATTATAGTATATATATTATTATAATATATATACTGTCCCCTGCTCCTATAAAAAAAAAATAGCCCAATATTGTTATTTTATTTATTTATTTATTTTTTTTTTTTACATTTTCCTGACTAAAATTTTACAAGGATTCCAAAAATGTATTCCTTTTCCCTGTAGCTATGTATTTTGGACGGATGTTTTTTTTTTTTTTTTTTTTTTTTTTTTTTTTTTTTTTTTTATACAGTTTCCGCAATAAACACTTTTGCCAGATATTCACAACAATGTTATCTCTTTTTTCCTGTAATATGGTAGTTTTTGAAGATATGATCGATGATGGACGTTGGTCGCTCTATGAACCAAACATCACCTTAAAAACAAAAAATTTCAAACGAATTTTGTCCGGTAATAAAAGCATTAAAATAATTGAACTTCCTACACCTTTAAGAAATATTAAGATTTTTCTTTTTTAGTTGCCAAAAAACTTAACTGCTAAACTAAACTTATAAATAATTTAATAATTTCACCTCACTAAATTTAATGTTATTAATTAATTTCACTTTCCATTAAACTAAACCTATATTAGTAATCTCATTTCTCCCATTATTTTTCAATTACCTAGCTATCTCACACTTATTAAATAAAAAAGTTCAATCTTGTTAACCAACTAAATGGAAGGCTTGCTGTTCATGTGTTTCGATTTATTTGATTTTAAAATAAAATCGGCTCTTTAGCTTAAACTGGTAATTCCTGAAATAATTCGATACCAAGCCACCATATACTATACTAATATATAGTATTATATACTATAAATATATAAGTATATTATTATATTATATATTAATATATTATAAATATATATATATATATATATATATATTAATATATATATATATAATATATATATATATATATATATACTATATTAGGGAAAGGTTGTTGTGCTGACTTTGTGGTTGTGTAATTGAAGACTGGTAACAGTAGCTGGGTGTTCTTCCTGAAGCTCTTCCTCTTTTGATTACTTTCCACTTGTTTTAGATTGTATAGTCCGCTACTTACCGACTAACTTATTTCAGAGAGAATAACAAAACGTATTCTTCTACTTCTGGTCTGCTGCGGTGGAGAGTAGGCAAAACTACTCTCACAAACTTATTTCTTCTAATGGGACGAAGCAACAAAACTACTCATGAACTTATCTTTTTTAGTTCGAGTAGCAATAACCAAGGTGCATCTTTTTTACCTTGTGGTTAAGATTCTTGAAAGCTATGGCTCTTGTGACCAGAGAGAGAGAGAAGGGCCTTAGTTGGTAGGCCAGCAGAGAGGACTTCTTTGGTAGTGTCAGAGCTTGCGCAAGCCTCTTGTAGGCCGAGATAGAAGGGAGAAGAAGACTTCTTGGTACGGCCAAGTTTGCCAAGGCCTCGCGTTGGCTTGGAGGAAACTACTACTTCTTCTGTCGACCAGAACATAGACTTGACTTACTTTTAATTAAGTCTAGTGCTTTATCCTTAAAAGTTATCTTCTCAAAGGAAGTGACAGATAAACTAAACCAAGTTCTCGAAGACCTTATTCTCTGGATAGGTATTTTGTTAATATAATTTTTTAGATCAATGTTATCAAGTATAAAATGATCTTTATACATATCAGATACAAATAATAATAAAATAAAATCATTGTCATGCGATATATGACATCAGAGATTTATAACATATAATAAAATCTAAAATCTAGTTAAAAAACAAATTACATTTAAATTATTTGTAATATCGGTATATATATTACAATTATAATTTTAAATTTATATCAATATATAAAATAATGTGCTCTGGTTAAATCGTCGTGGCTTTTTTCAAATTACTACCCGTTCATAATTTTTGTTGGTTTTGGATAGAAAAGTCAATTAAAGAAATGCCGACAAGAAAGATTCTTTTTGTATATCTTCTATTAGCTTTTCTCTTTAATTGACACAGCATTTATTCATGATAAATGTTATTTTATGACAGGCTTTTTGAAACTTACATTTTTAACACATAAATACTTTATTATTAAAAATAGTCAGATAGTCGCATTAACTCTTGGCTGGTAAAGGCCTGGAATTAACGGCGTGATTGATATTTCTGTCTTCACAGTTCTGTATGTTTGCTTGAAGTATTCATTGTTGTTTTGCCATTTTGAAATTGGTCTCGGTGTCGACTACGGAAAATAGTCACGTTAGACTGAGGTTGGTAAAACCTGGGAATAACGGTGTGACTGATAATTCCTGTCTTCTACTGTTTTGTTGTTAGTTTGTCCTGAGGCCGTAGTTTCAGAGTGTAGATTCACTAGTTTTTAAAGTGGAGGAAGTTGTCAAAGTTTTGATATCATTGGATTGCTTGCTTATCTCCACTTTCGAAGGTTTAGAATGTAGACCGCATCATTTTTCTTTTTGGCCGTGAGGTTTGGTTAAAATAGGTAGTGGCCATTGATCGAAACTTTCCCTGGGTTCACGCAACTATAAAAGTGCGAAGATGTGAGAGTTGTTGTCTTTGGGTTGCTTCGTTCGACTCAAATAGTTGGTGTTTGTCGAGTTTATAGCTTTTTTTTCTTAGAGCTTATCAGTTTTTAGATTTTTTCCTTTTCTTTATCTTGGTAGTTTATTGATGTCCTTTTTATAAATTAAATTTATTCTTGTGTATTAAAAATACCAATTTTCTTTTTTATTTTGAAGAGATTAATTACATGATAATAATTTCGGATAACTTTTAGAATTATATTATAATATTTATATATATATATATATATATAATATATATATTATATATTAGTATTATATATATATATATATATAATATATATATATATAGCTATATTATATATATATATATTATATATATATATATATATATAAACTATAGACGATGCATACGCGACGAATCTCCATCCTCCGGCTTTAACTATGGAAGATCCGGTGCCGGTAGACCGAGTCTCTATAATGCAGTGCCATTCAGTCTTGCGCTCCGGAGAGATCGAACGGGAAACTCTTATAATTTCAATAAGTGTTTATGAAAAATTTAATGGCAAAGTAATTATAGTGTTAGTTTCCTTATTGAAATTATATAACTGAAGATTTTAGGAAAGGATGAAGTATGTGGTTGTTATAAGCAACCGATTGTCTTACACAATCTCTTTAAAATGATTAATGATTAATATTATTTTTAGTAATCTAAATTTTTAGACCGGCATAAATTTCTTCTTAATTTCGTGATTATAATAAATTATTAATATAAAAACTGATACCATTTACTACCAATTGACTTATTATGCGAAATTAACTACTTAATACTTCAGTGTGCAAAGCTCAAATGGTGTACTTCCATATCTTTTCAAAAAGATTTATATCAACAATATCAAATAGTATTAACTACACAGTAGAGTCGGATAGGATAAGCGGGAAATTGTATCTAGGTACAAATGGCGATGATGTTTCTACAAAATTCCAACCTCGTCTTTGTTGAAGGAAAGACACGCTCTCAATTTGCTCTAACGTCAAAGTGTAAAACTATGGCTATTGGTGTCATTAAACAAGTGTTTTTTCTAAAGTTTCTTTTTTAATTTGTCAACTCTAGCACTTCTTCGTAACATAACGAATTCAAATTAATATTTTTATAAAAAATATTATGGCAATTTCTTCTCTTTTCTGAAATAAATAGATAAATACTTGAAAAATATTGTTGATGTAGAATAGAAATAATAAACTTTTGACCTAACGATACGAAAGCATATGTACAATTGTGATTTTAAAATTTTTGGTCGGCAATCTTTTCATGTACCAAAGTTACAGTGCTAACAGTTGGAGTCGACAACACATGACACACACATACGATTATAGATGGTCAAATATCACTGACACTTTGGATTGAAGTATCTATAGTATTTAATTAATTTTATATCTATGGTGATGCTATGTTGATAGCTTGATATTAGAACAATAAGTACAGAACTTAGAAAAAAAACGTTTGTAGCAAAACTTTTAACTACATCCCTTATCAGATAACAAGAATTAAACCTACTCGAATATTATTCCTTTAAATATTTTGTATGTTTATAATTATTAAAGAGATGATGCGATAGTGTGATAGTATCTAAAAACTATGGCTGGCACGTAACCAACATTTGAGAAATATATATATATTATATTAGTATATATTATAATATATAGTATATATATTAAGTTATATTTATTATATAATATCATATATATATATAATTATATTAATATATATATATAATATTATTATCATATATATATTATACTATCATCCACCGCTACGCTCTCTCCCAAGTACTATGTGGTAAGTGTGCGCAACAATCCACCGGAAACAAAAAGTCCCGAAAAAAACCCAACCTTACTGCTCTCTTTTATAACCGGTATTAGTGAGGAACTCATTGCGATCATAAAATGCACACCTAGAGTCGTTCACGGGGCCCCGCGACGATCCTCACTATGTACATTTCGTTCAAATGTAGGTTCATTCCCCTGCCCCAGGTGGTCACACACCATGACCCCAAGCCCCTCAAAAACCCCGCAATTCAAATCCTATTATGCCCCTTTTTTTTCTCGCTACTCTGCCAAAACGTCGCATTTCTCTCGCTCCTGAACCGCATTCCTTTACTGACTTTTCCTGCTTTTCTTTCGGTCTCCCAGCTGGCCGATATACTCAGCGCACATGCCTCCACCTAACCAACCCACTTATTCATCCATACCTTTCCTACATTGACTAATACCATCTTCCATGTCTACTTATCATTTATTCTCCGTCATTACTCGGGCCTTCTTCCCATATTGTGCTATCAACAACTTCTCTAATTAAGTTCATATTGTCCTCATGTTTATCATATTCTTCTCTAGGGGCACTTAACGCACTTTCCGCCTACTGATAGATTGTTCCCCATGCGCCAACTGAAAGCATCCATACTTGTAACTCTTAGAATTCTTTACCCTCTTTAATTCCTCGATCATAGTCTTCAGCTATGTTAACTATATGATATCATCTAAAGCAGGTAACAACATACCGCCTCATGATAGTAGCCACACTATGCGGCACCTCCAATGACTTAGTCCCGTTTACAGTTTACGATTCCACCAGGTTTTAATTGCACCAGCTGATCCTCGCTGCCATCTGGGATCACCGGCAAATCTTTCTTTACTTCACTGCATCATCGTTCCTTTTTTTCATGCCAACATATATCCTAAGAATTATTTGAACTTGGCACACTTTTGCCAGAATATCTCACCCATCTGACATATCAACAAATTGATGACTGTCCTACTACTCACAACCATAACCTTACTCATTATCTACTTTCTCCTTTTCAAACCCCTCCTTTTTACCAATCTTCCCTGTGCGCAAAATCTTTATATCCATTCCTCCAACTCGTGCTCTTCAGATTCGCGGTTCCACACGTAACCAAACATGTCACGCACTAGTAAATAGGGGCAAACCTCTCGCACTCGTCTTCCCCTCTTCATCATTCCTATACATTCACCATCCTTCCCACCCGCACTTCTATTCCTTTGTAATTCCATCTAATTCCATCGGTTTGGATAAGTTTTGTTAAGTTCTCTTCTTAGATTAAGTTAACGACGCCTTTTATTTATTTTTAACCCTATGAATATATATATTTATATATAATATATATTATAATATACATAATATAATTATATATTATATATATATATAATTACCCCTCTCCACATTATATATATAATATATATATATATATATTGAGTGAGTATATAGTATTAGAGGTGTGCGGATAGTGATTTTTGTCACTATTCCGTCCGGATTGCGGATAGCTGTAAATCCCTATTCCGCGGAGTTGCGGATAGCCGGATAGTTAAGGTGTTTTAGATTTTAGCCTCTAAGGACAATTCATATATATAATAGATATATAGTAATTATATATATATTAATATAATATATATATATTATATATATATAGTATATATATATATATATACATATTATATATATTATATAGATATATATAATATATATATAATATATATATTATACTAGTATATATTAGTACCAGAGTGCAGGAATTGACCAACTCTCTTCTGCACACCCAGCAAACCTCTTTCCAAGCCTCCACCAATTTGGGGGAAAAAGGTTATATATTATTGCTTGAAATTAATAATAATTCTCAAATTATGGTTCTAATAACACAAAACTTCTGAAGCCCCTTTCATATGGAATGTTTGCTTAAATACGTTTTCGTCGTAATGGGATCTGCAACCACTGAAAGAAATCGTCATCTAAATAACTTGTTGAGGTAGCGCTAATTAATTCCATACGGTCCTTCCTGCAGATGTTGAAAATCCTTTTCAATTTATCATTCCATCATGACAGTTGGATATTTAGTCTGTGATTCCAAACTTTTTTCTCTTTTGATATCCTTCAATCAATGATAGATGTGATTTTTGACACCCCTCTGAACAAGACTTTCATCGCTGTAAAATAGCGAAAGAGAACTCTCATTTTGGCGATTGCAGTCAATATTCGCTAACATGATAGTACTGGTGTTGCATGTGTGCTCTTTTGGCTTTCTTTATTGGCGCGGCGATTTTTGCCTTTATGCAGGATTCATGCACATAGGGCATCCTAAGGAAGTTAATTTTAAAAGCCTCTGTAAAACATGTGGTTCTAATAAAAATTTGTTTTTATTAGGATTTAGTAAAAGTTGTTATTGGTACATTGGCGTCGGGCATGTTGGGAAGAGAGAATGAAATCTGATATGTATGACAATATGTAGCATGAGTTGCTTGTGTAGCATGCGTACCATGCAAACTATTGTAAAGGAAGAAAACATTCGAGTGATATCGACTCAAATATTATTATATTATATATGATATATATATAGTATATATATAATATAATATATATATATTAGTATATATATATAATATAGTATAATATATATATATATATATATAATAAGGTAGTGCACACATGATTTTCTCATAATTCATTAGATATTATTTTACTATCTCGCAAAAAAATAATCGCGGCATGCGAATCTAGTGACAAAATGCGGATGCGGTTCCGCTAACACCTCTTTAAATTATATATATACTATATATATAATATATATATAATAGTAATATATATATATATAATATATATATATATATAGTATATATAATATGTATATATATATATATATAATATAGAATTTAATTTTTTTAAATCGCCGTGAAAGAATTATGCAAATCTTCTCACCTGATAAACATAGAAGAAACTCGAGAACTAGAATCATCAATTCCTTCAAAATTGAGTCCTGTAAACCAGAAACTGAGCTTGTTGCTATCATATATGATATATATATTATATTATATATATATATGATTAATATATATATATATGATATATATATATATATATATATTAAAGTATATATATTATATTATATATATATAATATATATATATAGTGCGGTATGTGACTAAAATCCCTAGTATCTATTCTTTCAGCAAGAGAAGTATAAATATTCGCAATATATATTTCCAATAGTACTTTAACTTGGGACATAATTTTGAATTTGATATGTTGACCTTATTTTTAAATAATTACTCAGGTGACAGCTATAAAATAATTTTTTTTAAATGTATTGCATATGTTTTTGCCATTCAGCTAATTCTCTTTTGATTACAGACACACATTTTGAGAACAAGAAAAACAATGGCTCCATCATTTGAAATTGGAAACCCACAGAGGTCACTCGTCCGAATTCCAGGAAGTGGTCAAGACAAAAGTTTAAAGCCTATTTGCTTGGATGTGGCTCAGATTAGTGCTTGTGCACGAACTTTGGGCACTATCGTGAATTTTAATTTTGAATCTCCACCGGATCAGGCTGTAAGTGGAACATTGAGTATTTCACCTGTGATACCTCCATTTGTGGCTTCGAGCCCGGGGAACTCTAACGGAAGTTCAAATCAAAACTCCAGTTATCGCAAGAAACGATCGGCCGAAGACGAGGGACCTACTGCAAAGCGTAGCTATACTATTGTCCAACCACGATATAAATACCTCATTAGAAGTGTCCGGTTATCGCCCAGAGAACGACGAGAAAAAATGGAAAAGTTGGAAAAATCGAAGCAAGCTCTCAAGGATGAAAACGATATTCTGGAAAAGAAAGTGACGAAATTTAAAGAAATTATTTTAAGCAAATCTAAACTGAACGAATTTTTAAAGACCTTGAAAGAAATGGAGGCGAATTAAGCATTTTTAATTAATATGAAAGAATCACATAGTTCTCCCACCCCCATTTTTTTTTTAAATGTAAAAATAAGAGTACTAGAAGAAATGGAGGAGAGTTAAGCATGTGGCTTAATTCATCAAAGTTTCACATAGTTCTCAAACCCCCATTTTTTTTTTATTTTGTAAAAATAAGGGAGTACCTTAAAGAAATGGAGGCGAATTAAGCATATGGCTTAATTCATCAAAGTTTTAGTTCTCCCACCCCATTTTTTTTAAAAAGTACAATAATTGTATCTAAAAGAAATGCTTAATTCATCAAAGTTTCACATAGTTCTCATACATTTTTTAAATGTAAAAATAGAGTAACTAAAGAATGAGGAGGATTAAGCATATTAGCTACTCAAAAGAGGACTTCTCTCCCCATTTTTTTTTTTTTTATAAAAATAAGGGAGTATTTAAAAGAAATGGAGGCGAATTAAGCATTTGGCTTAATTCATCAAAGTTGCAAATAGTTCTCCACCCCAATTTTTTTTTTAATGTTAAAAATAAAATTATCTTAAAAGAAATGGAGGCGAATTAAGCATGTGCTTAATTCATCAAAGTTTTACATAGTTTCATCACCTACATTTTTTTTAAAGAAATATGAGCACTAAAACAAATCAAAGTTTCACATAGTTTTTCTCCACCCCATTTTTTTTTTTTTTTTTTTTTTTTGTGTAAAAAGAAATGAGGCGAATTAAGCCTTTTGGCATTCAATCAAGTTTTCACATAGTTTCTCCACCCATTTTTTAAATGTAAAAATAAAGAGTACTAAAAGAAATGGAGGCGAGTTAAGCATTTTAGTTGTTTCATGCAAAGGCTGTTCACATAGTTTCTGCAACTCCATTTTTTAAAATGTAAATAAGTACTAAAGAAATGGAGGCGAATTAAGCACATTTAGCTTAATTCTTCAAAGTTTCACATAGTTCTTCCACCCCCATTTTTTATGTAAAAAATATGAGTACTAAAAAATATGCTTAATTCATCAAAGTTTCACACATAGTTCTCTCACCCCCATTTTTTTTAAATGTAAATATGAATAAAAATATAATTAACGTTGTCCAATTTCCCAACCCCTTTTTTTTCTTTTTGTAAAAATAAGAGCGTACCTTAAAAGAAATGGAGACGAATTAAGCATTTGGCTTAATTCATCAAAGTTTCACATAGTTCTCCCACCCCCATTTTTTTAAATGTAAAAATAAGAGTACTAAAAGAAATGGAGGCGAGTTAAGCATGTGGCTTAATTCATCAAAGTTTCACGTAGTTCTCCTACCCCCATTTTTTTAAAATGTAAAAATAAGAGTACTAAATGAAATGGAGGCGAATTAAGCATTTAGCTTAATTCATCAAAGTTTCACATAGTTCTCCCACCCCCATTTTTTTTAAATGTAAAAATAAGAGTACTAAAAGAAATGCTTAATTCATCAAAGTTTCACATAGTTCTCCCACCCCCATTTTTTTTAAACGTAAAAATAAGAGTACTATAAGAAATGAAGGTGAATTAAGCATTTAGCTTAATTCATCAAAGTTTCACATAGTTCTCCAACCCTATTTTTTTTTTAAATGTAAAAATAAGAGTACTAAAAGAAATGGAGGCGAATTAAGTATTTAGCTTAATTATTCAAAGTTTCACATAGTTCTCCCACCCCCATTTTTTTTAAATGTAAAAATATGAGTACTAAAAGAAATGCTTAATTCATCAAAGTTTCACTGCTTAATTCGTCAAAGTTTCACATAGTTCTCCCACTCCCATTTTTTTAAATGTAAAAATATGATACTAAATAAAATCAAAGTTTCACATAGTTCTCCCACCCCTATTTTTTTTTTTTTTTTGTAAAAATAAGGGAGTACCTTAAAAGAAATGGAGGCGAATTAAGCATTTGGCTTAATTCATCAAAGTTTCACATAGTTCTCCCACCCCCATTATTTTAAATGTAAAAATAAGAGTACTAAAAGACATGGAGGCGAGTTAAGCATGTGACTTAATTCATCAAAGTTTCACGTAGTTCTCCCACCCCCATTTTTTTAAAATGTAAAAATAAGAGTACTAAATGAAATGCTTAATTCATCAAAGTTTCACATAGTTCTCCCACCCCCATTTTTTTTCAAATGTAAATAGAGTAATAAAGAAATGCTTAATTATCAAAGTTTCCACATAGTTTCTCCCACCCCATTTTTTTTTTAAAAATTTGTAAAAATATGAGTACTAAAGGAAATGCTTAATTCATCAAAGTTTCACTGCTTATAATGGGTCGATCAAAGTTTCAGCATAGTTCTCACCACATTTTTTTTTTAAAATGTAAAATAAGAGTACTAAAAGAAATGGAGGCGAATTAAGCATTTAGTTAATTCATCAAAGTCAAATCGTTTCTCCACCCATTTTTTTTTTAAATATAAAATAGAGTATAAAGAATGCTTAATTCATCAAAGTTTCACATAGTTCTCCCACCCCCATTTTTCTTTTTAATTGTAAAAATAAGAGTACTAAAAGAAATGGAGAGGCGAATTAAGCATTTAGCTTAATTCATCAAAGTTTTTCATTGTTGTAAATCCATTTTTTTTAAATGTTTAAAATATGAATACAAAGAAATAAAAGTTTCACATAGTTCTCCCACCTTTTTTTTCTTTTTTTGTAAAAATAAAGGAGTACCTTAAAAGAAATGGAGGCGAATTAAGCATTTGGCTTAATTCATCAAAGTTTCACATAGTTCTCTCACCCCCATTTTTTTTTTAATGTAAAAATAAGGGAGTACCTTAAAAGAAATGGAGGCGAATTAAGCATTTGGCTTAATTCATCAAAGTTTCACATAGTTCTCCCACCCCCATTTTTTTAAAATGTAAATATAAGAGTACTAAATGAAATGGAGGTGAATTAAGCATTTAGCTTAATTCATCAAAGTTTCACATAGTTCTCCCACCCCCATTTTTTTAAATGTAAAAATAAGAGTACTAAAAGAAATGCTTAATTCATCAAAGTTTCACATAGTTCTTCCACCCCCATTTTTTTTAAATGTAAAAATAAGAGTACTAAAAGAAATGGAGGCGAATTAAGCATTTAGCTTAATTCTTCAAAGTTTCACATAGCTCTCCCCCCCACATTTTTTTAAATGTAAAAATATGAGTACTAAAAGAAATGCTTAATTCATCAAAGTTTCACATAGTTCTCCCACCCCTATTTATTTATTTATTTTTTTTTTTTTTTGTAAAAATAAGGGAGTACCTTAAAAGAAATGGAGGCGAATTAAGCATTTTTAATTCATGCCAAGTTTACATAGTTCTCCCACCCCTATTTTTTTTAAATGTAAAAATATGAGTACTAAATGAAAGCGTTCTCCCACCCCCATTTATTTATTTATTTTTTTTTTTTGTAAAAATAAGGGAAAGAAGGTAAGGCGAATTAAGCATTTGGCTTAATTCATCAAAGTTTCACATAATTCTCCCCCCTATTTTTTTTAAATGTAAAAATAAGAGGTAACTAAAAGCAAATGCTTAATTCATCAAAGTTTCACATAGTTCTCCCATGTCGTTCCGAGTACGATTTTTTTTTAAATGTAAAAATATGAGTACTAAATGAAAGCGTTCTCCCACCCCCATTTATTTATTTATTTTTTTTTTTTTTTGTAAAAATAAGGGAGTATCTTAAAAGAAATGAAGGCGAATTAAGCATTTGGCTTAATTCATCAAAGTTTCACATAGTTCTCCCACCCCCATTTTTTTTAAATGTAAAAATGAGAGTACTAAAAGAAATGCTTAATTCATCAAAGTTTCACATAGTTTCCCGACCCCCATTTTTTTTAAATGTAAAAATAAGAGTACTAAATAATGGAGGCGAATTAAGCGTATAGCTTTATCTCATTTTTAGAGACAACTTCTCCAACCTTTTTTTTTTTTAAATGTAAAAATAAGAGTTACTATAAGAATCTGTTTAAACAAAACAAGACTGAAAGTTATTAAACCTCCCACCCATTTTTTTTTAAATGTAAAATAATGAGGTTTTAAAATTAAAGAAATTTTTTTAAAATAAATTTTTCAAATATCAAAAAGTTTTCCTGCTTAATTCATCAATAGTTTTCACATAGTTCTCACCACGCCCCATTTTTTTTTTAAAAGTAAAATAAGAACTAGATTGAATGGAGGCAAATTAAGCATTTAGCTTAATTCATCAAAGTTTTAAATCGTTCTCCACCCATTTTTTTTTATAAATATAAAAATAAGTAGTACTAAATAATGCTTAATTTATCAAAGTTTCACATAGTTCTCCACCCCCTTTTTTTTTTAATTGTAAAATAAATTATAAAAGAAATGGAGGCGAATTAAGCATTTAGCTTAATTTATCAAAGTTTCACATTTGCCTTTCTTCACATTTTTTTAGAAATGTAAAAATAAGAGGAATGATAATCATTCTTTAATTCATCAAGTTCTATTGATCTTCCGACCCCATTTTTTTTTTAAATGTAAAATGAGAGTACCTAAAAGAAATCGCTTAATTCAAAGTTTCACATAGTTCTCCCACCTCCTTTTTTTTAAATGTAAAAATAAGAGTACTAAATAATGGGGCGAATTAAGCACTTAGCTATTCTTCAATTAGTTTACATAGTTTCTCCAACCATTTTTTTAATGTAAAATAATGAGTATAAAAGAATTGGCTTAATTCATCAAAGTTTCAAATTGCTTAATTCATCAAAGTTTCACATAGTTCTCCCCTCCCATTTTTCTTTAAATGTAAAAATATTAATACTAAAAGAAATAAAGTAATAACTCCCCCCACCCTTTTTTTTCTTTTTTTTGTAAAATAGGGAGTACCTGTTAAAAGAAATGGAGGGCGAATTAGCATTTTGGCTTAATTCTCAAAGTTTCATATAGTTTCGCCACCCCATTTTTTAAAATGGAAAGTTAGATAACTAAATGAAAATGGAGTCGAATTAGCATTTTAGCTTAATTCTCAAAGTTTCACATAGTTCTCCACCCCGATTTTTTTTAAATGTAAAAATAAGAAGTACTAAAAGAAATGCTTAATTCATCAAAGTTGAAAGCGTTCTCCCACCCATTTTTTTTAAATGTAAAAAAATAGAAGTAACTAAAAGAGGAGGCGAATTAAGCATTTAGCTTACTTCATCAAAGTTTCACATAGTTCTCCCCACCCCATGTTTTTAAATGTAAAAATAAGTACTAAAAGAAATGGAGGCGAATTAAGCATTTGCTTAATTCATCAAAGTTTCACATAGTTCTCCCACCAATTTTTTAAATGTAAAAATATGAGTACTAAATGAAAGCGTTCTCCCACCCCCATTTATTTATTTATTTATTTTTTTTTTGTAAAAATAAGGGAGCATGTTAAAAGAATGGGCAATAAGTATTTGGCTTAATTCTCAAATAAATTTGATTTATACAATCTCATTTTTTTAATTGATAAAATATCAAGTATAAAAGAAATTGGAGGCGAGTTAAGCATGTGGCTTAATTCATCAAAGTTTCATAGTTCTCCCACCCCCATTTTTTAAAGATGTAAAAATAATGAGAGTACTAAATGAAATGGAGGCGAATTAAGCATTTAGCTTAATTCATCAAAGTTTCACATAGTTCTCCCACCCCTATTTTTTTAAAATGTAAAAAGAGTAAAAGAAATGCTTAATTCATAAAGTTTCACATAGTTCTCCCCATTTTTTTTAAATGTAAAATAAGAGTACTAAAAGAATGGAGGCGAATTAAGCATGTGGCTTAATTCATCAAAGTTTTACATAGTTTCTTCCCCCTATTTTATTAAAAATGTTAAAAATAAGAGTAAAAGAATGCTTATTCACTTTAGGTCTTCCATAGTCTCGCCACCCCATTTTTTTTTTAAATGTAATAACAAGAGTACTAAAAGAAATAGAGGCGATTAAGCATGTGGCTTAATTCTTCAAAATTTCGCATAGTTCTATCACAGCCAATTTTTTTTTTTAAATGTAAAAAAAGAGTACAGAAGAAATGGAGGCGAATTAAGCATTTGGCTTAATTCATCAAAGTTTCACATAGTTTCCCATCAATCATTTTTTTAAATGTAAAATAAGAAGTTTAAGAAATGGCTTAATTCAATCAAATTTCCATAGTTCTCCCATTTTTTTTTAAATGTATATAAAGAGTACTAAAAGAAATAGAGGCGGATTAAGCATGTGGCTTAATTCATCAAAGTTGCAAATAGTTCTCCCACCCCAATTTTTTTTAATGTAAAATACAGAGTAAAAGAAAATGGAGGCGAGAGTTTAGCATGTGGTTATTCATCATAAGTTTCACATAGTTTCTCCCACCCCCATTTTTTTTTTTAGAAATGTAAAAATAAGGGAATACCTATAAAGAAATGGAGGCGAATTAAGCATGTGGCTTAATTCATCAAAGAAAAATTTTCACATTAGATATTTATACCTTAACACTTAACGATCTATTCATTGAGAAAAATTTTACGGTTTGTTTTTGTTGTTTGATCCGATATCTCGTTTCGTTCGTATTTTTGTTATGAAGAATTTAAAATTGCCTTGGTTTTTTGTGTATTGGTGCAGTTCGGAAAAGTATTCGATTTGAGGAAGATTTATATCGAAGCAAAATCAAAATTTATTTTTCCAGTTTTGACGTAATGAGATTTTAAACGGAAAATCCTTGTATATGTAAATAATATATGTATTTTCCCAAATATAGGCCTATATGCTCTGATAATTTCGTAGTGATTGAATTAATAATGAAAAGGATATCTTTATTATTTAAGAAATGGTAAAAATATATATTTTTTTTTTTATGAAATTTGTACCAATCCTTAAATGTTAATAGTGTCAAAACTGGATCTAACAGATAACAACCAATACGATTTTGAGTTCAGCACACAAAATACATAAGAAACAAGTAACATCATATACACAGACGTAATTCTCATGAAAAGACAATTCTGAAAGAAATGAAATACCGTATTTTCTAAATATATTATGTGTATTTAGATATATAAATATATATATATATATATATATATTATATATATATATATATATAATATATAATATATATATATATTATATATATATATATTTTTATTTATATATAAAATACATCAATATATAGTATATATATTTCTAAGATTATATAAAATATATATAATACGTATATATATATATTATATTACCGTATATATATATATATCCGTATATATATATATGATACCGTATATATATATATATATATTTATATTATTATAATATTATTATATATATTATTATATATATTTTATATATATATATATATAATATAATATATTGATATATTATATATTATATATATATTTATATATTATATATATATATATATATAGTATATATATTATATATATATATATATATATATATTTGAGTCAGTGTAAAGGACCCACCACGGCTCATATATATATATATATATATATATATAATATATATATATATATATACTATATAATATATATATATATATAAATATATATATATTATTATATATATATATATATATATATTAATACCTATATAATAGTTTTTTATTCATTAATTCTCTCACATTATACGCTTGTTTACACTCACTCTATACTCATGAGAGTACATTCTTAGCTACATACCCTACATAAGCTCTTTCCAACGCTCACATGTCGTTTCTTTACCATATTGTTCCTCTTTACTTTTACTTATATTTATACTGATTATTTCGGGAATATTCAGAAAGCTATGTTCGTAATAAATATTACCTTATCCACCTTTTATACTAACTAATATCTGACGGTGTACTTGTTAATAATAGTTCCATCTTCATCTTATTTTTATAATTGCTATATTATGGTAGAATTAGGTCATAGGTAGCAGAGCCTTTATTCATATATAGTTTTTATTTGCTAAATGTTGTTAGATTAGCTTATCATCTGTCTACCTGTAATAAATGATCATTACCTCATTGCTGGGATGTCACAAATGTTTCGGATTAGCATCTCTTTTTCTTACTTTACTTTGATGTGAACTACAGCTGTAAAAATGTACTCTGCTATTAAAGTCAAATTTTCCAATCTCGATTTCTCTCCTGATCTTTGCATTTTGTGCTTCCTATCAACTCACCTTATAATATATATATTAGATAAATATTTATTTCATCTCACTTTCAAACTATATATAAGAAGTTTATTGATTCAGAATTTAAATTTTTATTACTCATACTAATTGGGTACTATTTAATATAATATCTTTTTATTTCTTCTCTGATTTATGAATTTCCTTGTTTTTTTCGAAATGTATCACACAGTGAACAAGAACTCTATGTTTCATCACCTACAATGTGGGTACCCTAATATACAGACTCTCTAAATGAATTTCTCGGAAATCTTCACTTCGATTCCTATACTCTAAACTGTATCGCACTTGGCATCTTTGCAACCAGTAATTAAGACAATTACTCTAACTTTTTACCCTGTTCAAGTTTTTCATACTCATATAATATCGTTTTATTTTAAAATTTTTTACTCATTTGCATTTATTCTTGTTTATTAGTTTTATTTAACCACGCAGACTCGAATCCTTTCCTAACGTTTACACTCTTAATAATGGAAAGCTTTCACAGCGATGCTCCTTTCTAACTATCACATTTCTGATTTGACAATCACATACACACATGACATGGATGATTCCGACTGCTTATTTTCCACCTTGAGATTTCTATTGAGGATAATTTGTGACTTCGAAACTCACTTATTAACATAATGAATATTTGTTACTTTTTGGACATGTTCTATTTATGGATTTTGTTGAGCATCTAAATATTGGTCAATAGCTATACTGAATAATTCTTCCTGCCGTTTTAATTCACTACTCTACTACATAAACCTCCATTTTCACACTTTATTTGTATTTAGCTATTAGATCATTGTTTGAGTGGTGCGCACTTATCTCTTTTGATAAGATTGGAATCAGATGATTGTACAAATGCGAGAATTTATTTTTATTCCTGAGACGCTACGAGATTATGATTTTTTTGTGACTGTAAGATTTGTAATAACCTAATTCTCGACGCTCTCCCACTGCCAGGTATATCCTTCTCATTTTTACACATTGAATATATAAAATACAGTCTCTCTAGCTTGATTACTCTCTTCCAGTCAAATATACCATTCTTGGATGCGGTTTTACCATGTAACATGAACAGTATTAGACGCCCTCTCAAAATTACTTTTTATTTTTTAATCTTATAAGAAAAGTTTATGTCCATAAATATAAAAGTATAATAAACATTATTATTTAAAAAATAATATTTGATAATATTAATATAATATATATTAGGAAAGTCTAAAGTAAGTTATATATGATATTATTCTGAACAAATATAAAATGTATGATGGTGTTCAACTGTATACTTATTAATAACTAATTTATTCCTGATCACAGCTTGCTTGTTTTGTCATTACCGTTTATTTTTGGTACTCATTTATAAATCTTGATTTGTATAATTTATTTTTATATGATCATATATTACTTTTATAATTTGTCATGATTTTTAACTGTACATTATATGTACATTATGTATATATATATATAATGTAGATTTTAGGTTCAATTATTTTATATTATTTGTAATTTTAGATTAGAATAATATAGATGTGTTTAACATCTGTTTGATAAACTCGACCACTGATAATTATATATATAGTGAGATTTAAAGATCTGATGAACTACTGATCTATGTAGTACGATAAAAAATTAAAACAATGTAACAGACTAAAAAAGAACAAGGATTTAAAAAATATTGATGCTGCTTTTTTTATATTAACTATATATTAGTTATACTTTTTAAATAAATGTCTACATTTCGATATTATTTATATAATCAATTAATATTTTGATTAGCCTTATATATATTGTTATAATCCTTTTTAGTAATAAATAGTTAATATATAATAAAATGTTCTATTTGTTTTTATTGTAATAATATTTGTAATCTATCCTAAGTGTTAAGACTCTGTCTCTCTCATATAGAGTTTGTTTTTTGATTCTTTTCGCATCTCTTCTGATTTTTTAGCTCTAATCTCAGCGTGCCTTTGCGGGGTTGATCCAAGGACCCTCACTGAGCCTAAATTTGAGATTGTATCTCAAAGTTTCTCATCAGGACCTTGACCTGGTTCCCAACAGCTTTGTGCTATACATATTCGTCGCTGTAGCGAGATTGCTGTGTCGTCGCTTTAATGTCAGGCACGCCTCTGTAAATGTCAATAAATACTAGATCATTTCTGTATTTCCTTATTACCAATATAATGTAAACTTCAATTAATCAATCTCTTTTATCATACACTTCTACTTATATATCTCGTTCTACATCACATCTCATATTATCACCTTAGGCGGATAATAACTAGCATATTTCCTTAAGCTGGTTGAGCAATATTCTATTCATATTTTATTTCTTTTCTAGCTTATAGTTCTTTCAACATCTGGCAAGAAAAAACTCTTAGAGATAATATAAACTCCACAACTCCATTGCAGGTGATGTTTCTTTAAAAATTCGGTTAATTCATCAATTATTATTAGGAATATTATTAAGATTTGTCTTACTATAGTAATATGTAGACTTATAAATCACTCGCTCGCCTTCATTCATATATGAAAAACTCATGATACATATAGTACCTCTTAAATTAAGATTTGTTATTCCCATTTCTTTTGCTCAGTAAGATTTGATTTGTGCTTTTCAAAGGAAATCCGGTGGGAATCTAAACTCCGATTGGTCCGATATACCTGTAGATTTTCTCTTTCAATCACTCATATCTATGAGTTCTGTCATTTAGCGATATTTCTTAGCTCCGTTATCCTTTATTTCACATCTTAACGATTAGCTTTTATAAAACGATGGTCATTTACGCACTAGCGTTAAAGCAGGCTCTCAATCTTTGTTCGCAATATTGTGGTGTGAATTATGTCTCATATTAACTAGAACCATCTGTGATTTCACACTTCGGCATCTTCCTTCCAATCTGGCGGTTTGCCACAATGCAAAGCTAAGCCGATTTTTACTAATAGATATACCTTTAGTGAGATGGTTCTATCTTTATAGAACCTCCATAGTATAGATTTTATGTATAGGTAAGTCCTCAGTCACAAGCTTTCTCTAATATCTGAAAAATGCATATACTTCATACTTATTCCAGATATATCGCCACACAAAGAGCATCTTAAAATATCATTTCTGCTGTAAACTATAATTTCATTGGTGTATATACCTGACAGTTTGAAATAGATATAATATTCTTCTCCATACTTAGCTATACACTAAATTATCGCTCCTTTATTTGCCTGTTTACTAGTTTATATCTTAACATGTTGTTCATAGTTCAACTTTCTATTAAATTCTTCCATACCAGCTGTTGTTGATAGGGCGACTTAATCATGTACTTTCCATAATAGCTATTGTATTATTCTATTTTTTTATGGTTTTTCTCTATGGTAGATCTATAAGTAATAAATTGCGCTCATGATCTCAGCTTTTTCACCGCTAAATCGAATATTGAATCTTATACTGACATTGGTTTATCACTACTCCATATATTCTTACACAAATTACATTGTCAATTCCACAATAATTTACATAAAAAGGTTTTAAATTCTCAATATATCAAAAAAACAGCTCAAGCTATTAAGAGATATGTTATTTTTTCTAAATTGCTTCTGAATGTTCATCATCTGTTGTTAATATTTTCTCGTGAATATTGAATTTGGCTGGCGAGCAGCAAGGTTAGTAGATCATGAGCTTAATTTTAAATGATTGGTCAACATTTAGCATAAATTTCTGCAACCTTTTCAGTCTTTATTATATAAAATGCTATTTTGCACCTATGTATATCTGTTTCTTATGTCTAAAAACTCATCCTCTCTAGAATAATAAGTATAAAATAAAAAAACTGAAAAAATAAAATTATTCATAATTTTTTATATTAAGTAAAACTATTGCATTATATATTAATATAAAATAAAATACAAATAAATAAAAATAAATAACAATTTTTAATCCATCGTGCAAAAGTATGAATAACTAAGATAGAATGAAAAAAAGTTCCTTGAATTCGATAGTCATTCTTATTCTATACTCTGATTAGTTAATATATAAATACAAGATGAAAATTCCAATGATTATAGATGTGACGTGTTACTATATATATTTATATTGATATATATTGTTTAATGAAATTCATGCTGTTCACAGTGTACTGATGATTAATTTATTTATTTATTATTTTGTACAGCTTGGATCTTAAATCTATTATTATAGAAAATATCCAAGTTTACGGCTCAATTATTTTTAAAAATTATGATAACTCAGATTCTTGAGTTTTATAATAATAATAAATTCTGTATAATATATAAATACAATTATTTATTATATTTTTATTAATTACTATACAAGTATTATGATTTTGGCTCTCTATATCCTATATATATATACAATTTTATTTATTTTTATTTATTATCTTGTAGTAGTAGTTTAAGGGTAGAAATATAATTTTCAGGTAATAAGTGCTTTAGATAATAGATTTCTAAATTAAACTTCATTGTTTTCATAGTAGGTAGGATTATTTAAGCTATTAGGATAATAACTAGTACATATTTGATACATAGTAAGAAAATAATTCTTAAAATATAATATCATTTTTTGATTTTTTTTATAATATATTTTTTTTATATGTAAATTAATAACAGGAAATTAAATTTTCTCCTCTTCTTTACAGTTGTTAAATAAAATAAATTTACATATAATATATTTGGATAAAATTATTATAAATTAGTTATCTTTTGATAATAAATTTGTTGTTATATTGTACACTAAAACCTAAAATTTCAAAATTATACTATATAGTGGTTTATATATATATAATACTGATCATTAAAGACTTACTAATTAATTATATATATATTACTGTGATAAAAGAGTACTTAATGATTAGTTTATTGAAGTACTTGCTCCAATCAACTAGTATCTCAACTAAAGTTTTGGAATATACATTACTTAGGATTAGATGACTTAGCTCATAAATTAAGAATTATTAAAGCTAATATAACTGTCATATAATGGCATTATATTAATAATTCACATGATGACTCATATATTATTTTTAAGAAATTAGAATATGTTAAGGTTGTGAGATAGAATATTGATAATAATTAGTAGGTGAATATGTAAACGTATATCAGAGAGAGTTGTGCGGCATAAGATATTTACTAATTAGAGGTAGAGAGTGAGGGCCAAAATAGAGAGTCGCAGAAAGTAAATATGAATAATATTTACATTTCGGTTTTCTTGTTACGCCTTAACAAGGACTAATGGAATTATTGTAAATTTTTAAGAAATGCGAAGGATAGTTAGAATGTGCAGTATTAGTTTATAGTAGGTGTATTTGGTCTAAGTTTGTGTAAACTGTAATTATTGTATAATTTTCGTTGCTGGAGTTGGTTGTCGCTTAAAATAGAGCGACAAAACAACATTGCTGGAAGACTAAGAAATTTGCAGGGAGCGATTAATATAAGTGGATTGAAGTCAAGTGAATTCTCGGCACTAATCGTTAGTATAAAACTTATTAGTGAGAGAAATGATTATAGGGTTTGTGGCATTTATGGCAGAGAAATAAAAAGGTGAGCTATAATAGGAAGATGAATGGCGGGAGATTTTTAGTTGAAGGAGCTGATCAAAATTAGTGAGGTTCTATGTTAGACGCCAAGTTTACGCTGCTAGGCACCTGGGCCAAGGGATAATCTGTTTTTATTCTATGTTGATCGAGACTTATTACTATTAGTCTAGGGTGCGCTGTGCACGTCAGCGTGTCACAGTGTTCACATAATGGTGGTTGTGATTATGTTTCTTGTCTGACGGAGCGAGAATGTCACTATATGAACTATCGCGTACCTTCAGCTATGGTGATATATAGTGAGAGGACTCTTTGTATATCGTATATAGCGTACTTCTGAGTCTATCTCTCTCACTATAACTTTTCATTACAGTAGGTCTATATCTACGATGTTTTCCGATAGACAATGTAGTTTGCTAGCTGCACTTGACACTAATCTCGAGATGAATGTTAGTGCGATAAAGGACTATAGTAATTAGATCTAATATTAGTTCAAGAGGTACATATTGTATTAGTGTTAGAAGATCTTGTTTCCATAGAGAGCAATTCTGATCAGACCTTGGAAGTTTTTATGAATCTTAGTCTTCCAATGGGGGAAGCACTCCAGATACGTATGATTTTGCTCCTCTCTAGTTAAGTGTCATCTCATCAGTGAATATTTTTATGTATATCCGCATAGAATAACTTGTGAAGATTCGTTATTTCGAGCATGTATGTGCAGAGTAACTTTGTGAGAGGTGTCAGGCCATCGAATAATGAATCTCTCAGCGATACATATATAATCGACACTCAAAACTTAGGAAGTTATAAGCGTATGTAAAGGAGGCAAAAAACTCAAACGTTTTGATCCTTTAATTCAACTGTTTTGATTCTCATCGATTAATAGCCAAAGACATTAGTCTAGGGAACTTTATCAGAGACGTTTCCAAGAGAAGCTTTTTAATTAAACATCGATAAATATTTTAATATCTTATGGCTATAAGAGATATGATTTGTCTTTTCTGTCATAATAATATATATATGAGGAAATATTAATTTAATTTTGCTACTCTAATATTTACATAGAAGTAATTATTGAGGTAAGTAGTTAGTTTTTGATAGTATTTCTATGATTTAATATTATCTCTTATTGATAAATAAATTTCTTTTAATTTGATTCTGAATAGCCTGAAAAATTTTGTATATTTGTAGTAATGATTTAAATAAATAATCTCATAATCTTTATTCTCACTGGAGTTTTGCTAAAGTTGAGTATAGTTGGTTAGTAGATAATGATATTTACAGTATTTTAATTCAAGTTAAGTAGATACAATTCAAATCTCATCAACTATTCAAATATCTCTCATTAAAATTTTCATAACTGATGCAGGCTTATCATAATAAACTATAACGTAATTTGGTACCTACTTACTCTCAACTAGATATATTAATATAGTAATATATATTAATATTTAATATATATTATAGTATAATATATAATATATATATATATAATATATTAATATATATTTATATATATATATATATATATATATAGTATATATTATATATAATTATTATATAATATATATATTATAATTAATATTTTATATATATATTTATTAATATTAAATATTATATTATTTTAATATATTAATATATATATATATATATATATATATATATTATATTATATATTTTATATATATATTATATATATATATATTATATATATATTTTATATATATTATATATATATATCATATATATTATATATTAATATATATATATAGTGTAATATATTATATATAATATATATATATTAATATATTTTATATATATATATATATACTATATATTATATATATATATATATAATATTATATTTAAAAAATTCAGATCCAAACTTCCAGGTGGGTAGGCACAGTTGCACTATGTGCGGACGCCCTCATATGAAGCAGTATATATACCTATCTTTTAGCTTTTCTTTATTGTAAACTAATTTGATTCAGCTAATTCTATTATTTATTTAATTTCCAAATAATTGTATTAGGTTACTTATAATTATTTGTAAGTATAATGAATTTTGTCAATGGTGTAACCAGTGGCTGATACTATAAGAGTCTCTAATGAGGCCCCGCCTAAATGCTGGAAATGGGGGCCCCCTTGGGAATATATATAGGTATAATATGATATACGTGGCTGCAGGAGGTTGGTAAGCGACCCTCTTCATACGAGAGGAACGCTGGTTTTCAAATTACCTTCACGCTGTTAGTCAGTTGTAGAGCTTTTTATTAATCATACCTGTTAGGCAAAGATATATAATAACATCGATCACTGTACGAATACTAACGTTGTAGTGTAGCGACTGGTTTTGAGGATTAGCCGGTCCATTTAAAGTTTGATTCCTGTGGTCTCCGTTTGTGTTACGCATATATATATATATACAGCCTGCAATCATGGTAGCGATAGGACTGTTAAATAAGGTAGTTATGATATATATATTATTTAATATATTATATTGCTGTTATAAATGCTAATTTTATCAGCTTTAGATAATAGGTTTTATGGGAGAAAATTTATAGTAATATTATTATTATTATATGCAGTAGTAATATCAGATCAAATTTTTGGAAACTTATATGTAAATAATTAGTGATATAAATGTCTTTTTAAAATAGGGTGAAAAAATCATCTAGTATTAATGACTTTTTCAACTTTTTTTGTAATACAAATTTAAATCCAAATTTCATCAATAAGCATTACTTTACTTTTAAATTCCTGCTTTCCTAATTAGTATAATTTATTTATTTAAATATATCATATCTATATTATTCCTTTCACTCTATCTTCATTCTTTCTCCTCAAAAATGAGTATCAATCTACGTATTTAAAATATGATATATAATATAATTTAAATATAATTAACATATTATAAGAAATTAGTCTCTATTTCTTCTCATCGGGATTTTATATTTTAATTCTTTTGTATCGGTAATAAGAAATCACAATATTAATAAAGTTCACTTGATCATATTATAAATTCGTAAGATGAACATTTGCTATAATTGATGATACTTAAGTCTAGCTATTGTTTTTAGCTTGATTGTCCATACATCGCAAATTAAAATAGAACATCATACATTGCGGAGTATCCAGAAGTTCAGTATGAGGTATTCTGATTGAAAATTAAGAATAGATAAATAATTTAAAGTAGAGTAACTAATCGACATACACAAAGACTCTGTACTACGTTAGTCGTTAATAAGTTTACAGGGGTATTACGTAATATAATAAGATATAGAAAGAATCATACTTAAAGGAGAGTGTATCTCCATGTCAACCTGATAAAATTCTTTAACCTTTGAAGGTCTCGCCGAAGAAAAATTCTGGATATATTTTGAGATATTAGTTTATCAACTCTCGCTCATATTGAGATTGTTCGTCGAAATGCTCGCGCCTAGTTAAATAATATAGTACGTAAGAGTAGATGACCATCTTATAATGTGATAGATTTTAAAGCCTCAATAAACGTACTTTGGCTCAGGTGACTTAAATCAGTTCGCCTAATTGAAAATTTTAGTATTATACAACCACTTCTTTCAGATCAAGAGTAACGACATGTTTCATTTTCAATATGCTCATTAATAAAGCCAATATGCAATGAACTTAGACTTGTTTGTGTAATATTGTTCCTTAAAAAAGTTTTTTTATAATTATAATTGAGCTTTAGAATAACTGACCTCTTATCAGCTGTTAGTCAAGATTAGTTATATATTAGGTAACGGTATCAAAATATTAATACTGAACTGCTTGTACCAAGTCTGGTAAGCCTCTTGCTAAGCAGCCTGTTTATTCTACTAATTAAAGTATATTGTCTAAATATATCTATTAATAGTTATATCATATATATATTTTTTCATTTTCTTCATTCTGTAGTCATTAATTATCAGCTTTGAATGGTGATTTAAATTGTTTTCAATTATATAACCGAAAGACTAAATCTAATAATACGTATTTTTCTATATCCAAATTATTTGTAGCCTCTAATTTTTTGCAACTTTTTCATTATCGTAGCTCTTGATATATTATAGCTTATAGCAGGTAGTCAATAGATAATAGAAATAACTATTAACTCTTAAATTATGTTTCAATAAATATGTTAGTAACATAATCTTTGAACCGACTCCAAAACCCTGGTTATATCAAGTAAGAATTTATAATGAAAACTATAACGTTATCCCTTAAAAGTGTATTTCAATTGGGCTTCATAAATTCTTTCATAAAAGATTAATAGATATCATTCAAATAATAACTTTTATTTGAACCATTTTATTTATGACGTTTGTAAAGTTTGAATCATTGATGAGCTTGCGTATTTGGGGCTCATCTCTTGTAGCTTTACTCTCTACTATAACATCAATATCAAAATTTGTGTCTTAGTGATCATCAAATAATTATGAATTTTTGCTTTGTCCATATAAGGCAAGTTATGCTTTCTGAAAGATTCATGTTAATTTGGACCTTATATCTTATGTCAAACATATTTTGTAGACAATACAATTGTGATGGCTTTTCCAATATTTTAGTTTGAAACACAGACAGAGAAAAACTTAAATAATTTTTTTCTAACTGCTTTACTTGAGTCGTTTCAATATTGATTGGCTTTCTGTAATCTTATTCTATTCCTCTGCATATCCCATGAATGGGGTATAGGTGTCGTGAAAGCATCGGTAAAAGAAAAATTGTAGTAGAAGATATTTGACACAAGTCGAAAATGAAAGCCAGCCTTACGCCCTTCTTCAATACGCTATTAGTGATGAATTGCGTCGCAGTCAGAAAATCATCTCTAGTTATTTCACGGATTCTGCGCGACGGGCCCTCTCTACTATGGCAAATATTCGTCAAGTGTAGGGTTCCATCCCTTGGCCTAGGTGTGCCACAACCATACCCCTCACAAATTCCCGCCATTTCACTCCAATTATGCATCTTTATTCTTGCCTTCTGCCAACTCACATTTCTCTCCTTAAAAAATTCGTTTACTGATCAAATCCACTATTTTTTCTTTCGGTCCTCCCAGCGGTCGATTTCCCAAAACATCTCACCACTACATCTCGCTTATACCAACAGACGCGTATTCATTCCTTTCCACATGACTCAAACCATCTCAGCCGTACTTTTTAATTTATTCTCGCTCATTTACTCTTTCTTACACCCACATAAGCTCTCTAATTACGTTTCATTCCTCATTTTATAATAATTTTTTCACACCTAACACGCCCCTAAGATTGTCATCCTGAACACATTGAACTTTGATCTATACATCTTATTCCAGACCATATGTCTCACTACTATAACATAACACAGGTAACAACATACTCTCATGTAAAAACCCTAGCGCACTCAAAGACTTAGTCCCCTTTGCATCCACCAATAAATTTAATTGCACCAGCCACCTTTCCTGCCATTCCACAACTTTCCTACTACAACTCTGGCATCATCCGTTTTCCCTTTTCATCCAACCAACATATCCCTTAAATATTTAAACCATCAGACACTTGTTCCAGCTGCTCACCATCTAACATAACTTCACACCGAGGACTGTCCTCACTTACAACCATAACTTTTTACTCTAATCTACGTTTAACTTTCAAACCCCTGTTTTTACACACCCTACCCAATTCCTCCAATCCTCTCAACTCTCTTCAGATTCACCCACACAAAACCCAAATAATCGCATATAATAGGTTAGGGCACCTCCACTCACCTCGATTTCCATCATTCTAACACCATTTCCCTGCCACAGCCTCCCCATCTCTAATTCTTTCATAACTCCATCCATTAACAAATTGAATAACCAAGGGGACATAAACATCCCTGCCTCACCTTGCTATTAAAACCATATATATTATATATATAATATATATATATATATATATATAATATATATATAATAATATATATTATATATTATATAATATATATATATATATATATATTAATATATATATATATATATATTATACTGTATATATATATATATATATATATATATATATATATATATATATATATATATATATATATATATATATTATATATATATATTTATTTTTATTTTTTTTATTATATATTAAAAATATTATATATTATATATATATATATATATATATATAATATATATATATATATATATATATATTGTATATATATATATATATATAATATATATATAATGCTCATAACATTGATGAATGGCATCTTAAATTCTTTAATTAAACTATTAATATTCCTTTATACTTAGGGAGAGATAATAATTTAAAAACGTGGAACTGTTGATTAATACTTTATTCTAATTTTTTTTCAGATTCACATAAAAGCCAAACCGCCATTTTCCTTTTCTTGTTTGATATTTATGGCAATTGAAGAATCACCTACAAAAGCGCTTCCTGTCAAAGATATATATTCTTGGATATTGGAACATTATCCTTATTACAGAAACGCTCCAACGGGTTGGAAGAACTCAGTTCGTCATAATTTATCGTTGAACAAATGTTTCAGCAAAGTAGAGAAGAGTCAGGTGAGTTGAAAATTTTCTTGTAATGGGATTTGAAAATGGACAATGAGTTTGCCTTTTTTTTTTTTTTTTTTTTTTTTTTTTTTTTAAATTTTATTGAGAATTAGTGTTAAGTATGTTTTCCTATTGTTGTGAGTAGGGTTGATCGGCGTGGTGCTGTGCGTGGTTAGCATATTTTTGGTGCGGTGCAGAGCTTGTGTACTACTTCCTGGTTTGATGCTGAAAATTTCAGTGCCAGGCCAACGCTAATTGGGTGAGAAGAAGTTAGGGCGAGACACAACTTGAAATTTTTACAGTTAAAGTCGTGGTTGAAATGTATGTTTTTAGTAGTATTTATGCAAGAATAGCTTTCAAAGTTCCGTTGCAGAAATATAGATAAATTTGCTCTACGATCTCATAAGGTGGGGCAATTATTCTTAGAAAATCAGAGTAGGTCTACTTCAATTTTATTTTTAAAAAAGGGACATTATTTATTATATTTAAGATTCATTAAACTGAAAATTATTATTATTATTATTATTATTATTATTATTATTATTATTATTATTATTATTATTATTATTATTATTATTATTATTATTATTAGTAGTAGTAGTAGTAGTAGTAGTAGTAGTAGGTAGTAGTAGCAGTAATTTTGAAAATTTAATATCAATACTTGTGCTATACTGTAGAACCCCATTTCAGCTGTAAGAGTAATATTGTATTTATTATTATATTAAGAGAGTTTATTTATAAACTGATGTTAATATTGATAAATAAAAATATTATTGTTTTATATAAATATATTTAAGTTGTGTATGACTTGTAGACAGGGTAGGGGCCGGAGTCTCTCAGCAGCTGAGGGCGAAAGGTTTTGGGTGGAGGTTGAGCCGAAATGTTTTTTATTTTTTATGGAGCTTTGGCAAATAAAAAAGAAATATTTTACTATTAAAATGAAAGGGTACGGACTTAGGAGCCGGAGCTTGTAAATTTTAAAATTGCGAAACCGGAAACGTATCTGGATATTTTAGAATGACTGTGTCGGGGCCAGTAAAAAAAATTTATAGGCCCGCAGCATTGCTTGTAAATGAAGTTACCATGTAGTGAATATTAACGGTTATTGTATAGATTATCACCGTATCTAAACAATCGATATTTTTTTAGGGAGGAAAAATATTAAAAAATCGATTATCGAAAAAAATATCGATTTTTAACCATATGGTGATAATCTATACAATTACCATATTAACTTTTATAAACCTTCGATAATTAATAATTTGAATTTCAGAATCTGGGAAAAGGTTCTCTGTGGATGGTTGACCCAAATTTCAGACCGAACCTCCTTCAAGCAATGAGTAAAACGCCTTTCACAACGCAGTCCAAAAATGACAAGACTTATCTAATGTCAAATAAAGCTATCATTAATACAAAGTATTTATATGGGTATGTTATTATTATTATTAATAATATTTATTATTATTATTATTATTATTATTATTATGATTATTATTATTATTATTATTATTATTTTTATTATTAATTATTTATTATATTATTATTATTATTTATTATTAGTTATTATTATTATTATTATTATTATTATTAATTATTATTATTATTATTATTATTATTATTATTATTATTATTATTATTATTATTAATTATTTATTATTAATTATTATTATTATTATTATTATTATTATTATTAATTATTATTATTGATTATTATTATTATTACCTCACAAAACCAAATCCTCAATATAATAAACAGCAGTACCCTCTCTCTCTTCCATTTCCCATCAGTATAACCTCATCCCCTGCCACCCTTACTCTTAATTCTTTCATCATCCCATCCATATTCAAATTGAATAGCCATGGAGGCATAACACATCTCTACCTCACTCCACTCTATTAATATTAAACTCTTCACTCTTCCTCCATTTGATCTTACGCAAGCTTCACTATCAATATACATACTCTTGATTCCACACACAAACCTGCAACTAACCCCATATATCATTAACACCTGCCATAGAGCTTCCCTAATACTGTCATACGCCTGTTTCAAGTCTATTAAACTTAATTACAGCTTGTTCTTTGTTTGTTTTCTTACTAATTTGCTTTGATCTACACAACCTCTACTACTACTAAATGTATCATTTTCTTCAGCAATCAACCCCTCAGTCACTCGACGCACTCTTTCAACTAAAATACCAGCATATGTCTTCCCTATGAGACTCAATAAACTTATTCCCCTATTGTTTCGACAGTTCCTCTTATCACCCTTACCCTTATACACTGCTTTCCTCCAGTCCTTCGGAACTATGCCCTTCACAAACGCCTCGTTCCACAACTTCCATATCCAGTCAATAGCAATCTCACCTCCATTCTTGATTATTTTATCAGTAATTCCATCTATACCTATTGATGATTTAACATTCTTCAACTTTCTCACTCTACCTATTACCTTCTCCCCAAAATACCTACTTCTTACATCCTTAAGTTCACACACATTCGCTATCACTTCTTCATCGCTGCCAATATTATGCAGATTTTTAAAGTGTTCCCTCCATATTTTCCTCACGTCTATCTCATCAGTCACGAAAGCACCATGCCTAATCCCATTTCTCTCTTTCTTAGTCTTTCGCACTTCCTTTCACCCCTTCCAGATCAGCTTGTTCTATTTTAAATTTCCTTTCATCCTCTTTCCAAACCGTTCATTTACCTCGTCGTCACTGACCAAGTCTCATCATCACCACCCATCAGCGCTTCGAGCGCCTACCTTATCCCAATTGGAGGTTCTTAAGGATTCCATTAAGATTTTTACTGACGGTTCAAAAGTGTCCAGTGGTGTTGTTACCTCAACGATTTTCCCGGACCACTGCCTTTGTCATTCTCTCTCCGTTCACCTCGACATTCACGGCAAAGCTCATTGCGGTTCTAATGTGTCTTTCTCGCATTCTTTCTCTCGATAGCGGCGAATCCTTTGTAATCTTCTCAGATTCTCGCACTTAACGTCTTCAATCCAAAGAACCGTCTGACACTCATTATTCAAAGGTTTCTCCAAAGTCTCCACGCTAGAAAGAAAGAAAACGGTTACTTTGTGCTGGATCCCATCTCATGTTGGGGTAGCTGGCAACGAAGCAGCTGACAGAGCAACTAAGTTGACTACATTTGATCAAAATGGTGCCACCAGTTATCTCCGCTCATATTTCGATGGGGTTTCTTTTCCTCTTAAGATATCACCTCCAGTCTCTACCAGGGGTTCAGATAACGGTGGCAGGAATGTTAAAGTTTCGACTACCGCGGAGTCGTATTGCGTGGGGTTAAACCCCTTTTAAGTAATTGGTCTTCTGCTTTCCGATGCAACCGCCTCCACGAACCAACATTGGCTCGTCTTCTCATTGGCCACACTTCTCTTATGCATGGACACTTTATGTCCGAAACCCCTTCATCTCCCTGCCACCTTTGCCACACTCATATCCCTCAGTTCATCCACCTTCTCTTCGTTGACTGTCCTAACTTTGTCATCGTCCTACGTCATTTCTTCCCTACACTCGAAACAGCTTCTCCCAACAACAGGCTGGCCCACATTCTTGCTGAATTACGTACTTTCAATAGGAACGCGGTCTTCTCTTTTCATCAAGAATTTGGAATTCTTTATCTGATTTGATTATCCATTTCTCTCCAATAATTTGCTAATCTACCCCGTTTTTTATCGAAGTACAATCCTCCGAGTTGATTTAACCGGGTCTGGCAGCTTCTTTGTAAACTGACTGCGCCAGACATCCACTAAAAAAAAATATTTATTTATATTTACTTATTTATTTATTTATTTATTTATTTATTTATTTATTTATTTATTTATTTATTTATTTATTTTTTTTATTTTTTTTTTTCAGGTTAACAAGTAAAAATACGGAGAAAGGAATTTCCGTTGGAGATTTCGTTGTTGAAAACGAAGTCGACGTTTTACCTTCTAATAAGACCTCCAAAAACCAAGAAGCATCTTCCGTTGAACGCGTAAATGCAGTTAACAAGTCAAATGGCAGAAGTAACGCTAATAGCAACAAATTTACTATTCATAATAATTATTAGTAATAATTATTAATAATAATATAATGAAATAATAATAATAATAATAATAATAATAATAATAATAATAATAATAATAATAATAATAATAATAATAATAATAATAATAATAATAATAAGGTAGAATTTAAAAAGTCCGATCCGACTAGAATCGAAGAAAGTGTCAAATTAAAAGCCAATAATTATATTAACGATTCTGAAATACATTCGATATATAAGCCTATTGAGCAAATAGATATGCATTCCTTCTCAATGGGGAAGATTCCTGAGCACTTTTCAGTGAACTTTCAAAGTGAGGATGTTGATGCTGCAGCGGCGATGTTATTCTTAAAGCATGGTCGGAAAATATTTAGCCCATATCATGGTAAGGTTCTTTAGGATTTTACTTTTTTCTTAATAACTATGCGTGATGCTAACCTAATGTTAAATTCTTCTTGAAAATGTACTACTACTATAAAGTTAAATTTTGGTGTTTAGTAGACATAGTTAGACAAATCATTTTTAAAAGTTTTCTGTTGTAATAAAAAAATATCTAAGAGAACAAGAAGATTGATGATGCTGTTGAGCCTTTTAGTACTGTAAATGCACTATAAAATATTTTATATAAAAGTTAAAAGTTAAAAATATAGCGCTTTTATCATATTTTTAATATAATTAACTTTTTAACATCTTTTAGTTTAGCGCGCTTCGCCATAAATAAAACCCCTTTTCCATCATAAATAAAACTTTTTCCCTCAAATAAAACCCCTTTTCCCTTATAAATAAAACCCCCTTCCCCCCTCAAGTAGTCCTTTAAACAGGTCCGTTATTTTTAACAAAACCGATAAGTAATTCAAATGAAACATTTAATTTTAGTAATTATTGATGTACTTTTATCATTATAACTTTCTCTATTATAAAAGCAACACTATAGTCAAAAACTGTTGACAGTTTTTTCCCATTTACACTTGCTTAAGAGAAACTGTAACGGATTTTCCACTTACACTTGCTTAAGAAAAACTGTAACGGTTTTTTCAATTTACACTTGCTTAAGAAAAATTGTAACGTTTTTTTCCGTTTACACTTGCTTAAGGAAAACTGTTACGGTTTTTTTCCATTTACACTTTCTTAAGGAAAACTGTTACGGTTCCCCCCCCCCATTTACATTTGCTTAAGAAAAACATTTGCACTTACTTAAAGTTTTCAGACGATTCTTGAAAATTCCCGTATTGCTACCGTTTCATTCGAAATCCATACTCCACTAATAATACTCTCTCCATCTAGGTTTCTCTCTTGTTTTTGTTTAATAAGCCTGCTTTGCTTCATTTATGCTTCTTTCACTTTGTTTTTTTCTCTCTTCTATTGTTATATTTAATTCTCTATTTTAGATTTTCTATTTCTATTTCAGTAGATGTTTCTTTAGTCTTTTTGTAATTTTCTCATGCCTCTACAAAACTACATTCTTCTGAAAGAATAAATATTCTTGTTTTTGAAATTTGAGGCTTGAACCGTTTTTTTGTGGGATGGTTGACAGGAAATGAGTTGAATGAAGAATAATGAATGAAATCTTATCAATATTTTTAATATGGATAATATTTAAACAGACCTTTCTGTCTTAGACTTAGACGAACACAAGCTTACCTAACAATTTACTAAAATAGAACTTATTTCACTCGATCTAATTCCCTTATTCCTTATAGGTATGATATGAGGAAATCTGAGATTATATCATAATATTTGAGTTTATAGTATTTACTTTAGAAATGTTGTATGACATTTGGTAATTCTGAAATGAATATTTTTCTTTTTATTTCTAATAATTTTTCATTATGTATGCATTTATAATATAGGAGCGATATAAATCCGAATATTTGTAATTTTTATTATCTCTTCTTTTTTTTCAGAGAACTTTCCAGATGTCAAAATTTCGGACACCTTTATAAACTGTTCACAAACCAATCAGCATCAAGAAAATAGTGAAGTAAGTGTTATCTTGTTATGAACAATGGATCTATGTTCATTGTTGAATTCTCTTGGAACACAGCCATAGCAAGATTTTTTTTTGTCTTTTGCGAAATCTGCAAATGTGTTTTGATTTTGATTTTTTGATGAGAATGTTTACAAATTTCTCGTCGATGATCGGTTTTGTAGGAAACAAGAGATCATTTATATCCTTTAGAGACATTTAAAATCTTTTATCTAATAAATTTTTCTATAACATCAGTATGACCTCAAGGACATTTTAAAAGATGTATCATAAGTTCACAACAGATTAGATGTTTGCACCTTATTTATTTGGTTTAATTTTTTCGAATTAGTTTTAATTTTTAGTTGTTACCCTATTTTATTTACATTCATTGTAAAGAGGCGAAATTAGTCTCAAATAAAAAATCCCTATTTCTTGATTCCAAATACATTTAGTTTTAATTTAAATTATATTTAATAGTTTTGGAGCAACAGCCTTCTTGTTTATTAGACCTGGTCAAACTCTGAAATCTGGGAGACTTCAGTTCCCCAATAGGGAGAACTAAAATATCTTAGCTCAATATGAAAAGAAGTTTATTAATTATTAACCAATTATCTTTTTAGTCTTATCTCTTTATATTTCTATATATTATTTTTAATTTTAGTCTTCGGATGCCGGGTCAATGGTCATCAGTTCATCTCCAAGTTTGGATCACTCATACATCAGCAAATTGAAAACGGGTCAAGCTCAAGATCCTTTGACTTTAAGGGTGAAAAAGGAATCCATTTCACCGACGTCCAGTGTGGATGAAGCCTTCTTTGACGATTCATTTGAAAGTGAAACCGTGAGGTATTATTATTATTATTATTATTATTATTATTATTATTATTATTATTATTATTATTATTATTATTATTATTATTATTATTATTATTATTATTATTATTATTTTTATTTTTATTTTTATTATTATTATTATTATTATTATTATTATTATTATTATTATTATTAAATAAATAATAGTCTCCCCAAGGCTCATCACAGATTGGGGGTGGAGTGTGCAAACATGCACAGGAAACGAAACTGAATAGTTTAGTAGAAGAATATGATTTAAGTCGATCAAGAGAACCCCCCACCCCCTTAATGGAGGGCCCGTCGCAACCCAAAAAAATCCATCCTAGAGATTCGCTCACCAAATTCAGTGTCAGGGTTCATTCCCTAGACCAGGCCCGCAACCATTCCTTCTCACAAAACCATGGCATTCACTTCTCTTATGCATCATTTCTCTCGTCTGAGCCAAATTCACATTCCTTTCTTTCAATAAACGCACTATTACTAACTCAATCCACTTTTTATTCAGTCTCCCAGCTATTCGCCTCTCAACACATTAAACCACTTAACCGTCGACTACCGTACATCCTTTTCAAATGATCAAACCACTTCAATACACATTTATTCTATCATTTACTCCATCACACAAACCCATAATACGTACTTTCTTCATTTTATCAATTTTATTCTCACACCTAACAAGCACCTAAGGTTAGCCATCTGAACATACTGCACCCCTTAGATCTAAATCTCTTATTCCACACCATAGTTTCACTACTATACAGAACCCTAGGGCACTATGGATTTAGTCCCCTCGTATTCACCAAAGATTTAATTGTACCAGCCACTTTCCTACCCCACTCACAACTTTCCTACTACACTTTGCATCATTTGTTCCCTTTTCATCCAACATATAGCCTATAGAAATTACCTTATATCCCTGTGTGTGGGGGAGAAAAGTTGCTCACAGAGTATGTTCTGCTTGTCATAAAAGACGACTAAAGGGACAGTGGTAATTGGGTTGGCTCCCCACTACCACTTATCTCTTGCCAGGAATGATAATGCATGAATCGGAAGAGGTCGTGATCGCCGTAAGTGACCTTCTATCTTTCGGCGAAAATGTATGAATTGTATGGGTACATGGAATGTCAGAGGAATATATGATGTGAAGAGAAGAGAGGTGATGGACGTATTTAGAAAATGTAAATTTGATTTGCTCACTGTGACTGAAACAAAGATGAAAGGAAACGGTGAAGATGAATAGTGTGATGTGAAATGTGTGTGTGCTGGTGTGGAAAGGAATGAGAGGGGGAGAGAAGGAGCTGCAATTCTGATAGGTGGCCTGTAGCACGGAGCTATGGTGGATTTTGTTTTTGTGAGTACTAGAATTCAAATGGTTAAATTTAAGTTTGAAAAGGTCAAGGTATGTGTGGTTGTGACATATGTTCCATCTGAGGTGATGTTGAGGAGAGTGCAATTTTCTGGGATAATCTGAATTATGCTTTGTATGAGGTGAGTAGGAGCTGCAGAGTGATTGTGTTGGGTGACCTAAATGGGTGGATTGGTGATGAAAAAGTTGAGGGGATAACAGGTGGCTTTGAGGTGTCGGAAGAAAATGAGAATGGTAGGAAGGTGATTGATTTCTGTGAAGAGAGAGGTATGTATGTAGGTAATACTTTCTTTAAACACAAGAGTATTCATAAGTATCCTAGAGTTGGTGTAGGTAGAGGTGGTATCGAAGTGAAAAGTATGATTGATTTTGTGTTGGTGAAGATGGAGATGTTGAAGTATGTGTTGGATCTTTTAAATCAGTGAGGGATTAGAGATAGGATTATCGGATCATTGTTGTTTTATATAAGATCAAGTTAGTGGGGACTTGGATGGAGAGGAAGATGATAAGGAAGGAAGTGGGAAGAATTTAGAGTGAGAAGTTAAGTGAACAAGGTACTAAGGTTAAATATGTAAGAGCGCTTGCAAATAAATTGATTGAATGTGAACAAATTGAAACTGAACAAATTTGAACGCAAATGAAGGAAGTGTTTGTCAGTAGTGCAAGAGAAGTATGTGGATGAGCTAAAGTAGGAAGTAAGAATGTTAACAGTGAGTGGTGGAATGAAGAGGTGATGCAAGCGGTTAAAGGTAAAAAAGAAGCGTGGTTGAATATACTAAAAGCCAAAGATGAGGTCTCAGCAGAAAGATGTTTGAAATTATATAAGGAGGAAAAAAGGAAGACTAAAAGATGCATAAGTAGGAGGAAAAAGGAGGTAAATAAACAGTTTGGAAGGAGGATGAATGGGGACTTACAAGGGAATAGGAAGCTATTCTGGAAGGAAGCGCAAAAGGTTAAGAATGAGAATAAGGGGAATCTGCTTAGAATAATGAATAGGGGTGGTGCTTTTGCAACTGATGAAATGGATGTGAGGAGGGTGTGGATGGAACACTTCGAAAATCTGCATAACATTGGCAGTAATGAAGAGATGATAGTGAGTGTATGTGGGTCTGATGGTTCAAGAAAGAACAGGTATTTTGGGGATGAGGTAACTAGTAAGGAGGAGGTAATGGGTAGAGTGGGAATGTTGAAGAATGGTAAATCTGCAGTCATAGATGGAATTACTGGTGAAATGATCAAGAACGGAGGCGAGATGTGATTGAATGGATTGGAAAGTTGTGTAACGCAGCGTTTATGGAGGGCATAGTTCCGATGGATTCTAGGAGAGCAGTAATAGTACCCTTATATAAGGGTATGGGCTATATGGAGAACTATAGAAATTATAGGGGAATTAGTTTATTGAGTGTTGTAGGGAAGATATATGCTGGTATTTTGGTCGAAAAAGTGCTTCGAATGACTGAGCGACTGATTGGTGAAGAACAACGTGCATTTAAAAGTGGTAGAAGATGTGTGGATCAAATTTTACATTGAAACAAATGTGAGAAAATGATAGAGAAGAATAAATTGTATTTAGGTTTTATGGATTTGCAACAGGCGTGTGATGTGATTAATAGGGAAGCTCTCTGGCAGGTGTTAGTGATATATGATGTTGGTAGTACGTTTCTGAAAGGAATCAAAAGTATGCATGGCGCTAGTGAAGGATAAAGGGAAGAATAAATAGAATTGAAAGTGATTGGTTTAATATTAATAACGGAGTGAGGTATGGATGTGTTATGTCTCCTTGGTTATTCAATTTGTATTTGGATGGGGTAATGAAGAATTAGAGAGAGTGGTGGCAAAGGAAGGTGTTAGATTGTTGGAGAATGGAAGAGAGTGGAGAGTTTAGGGTACCCTACTTATTATTGTCGGATGATTTGACTTTATATGGCGAATCTGAAGAGAGAGTGGGAGAATTGGTAGTGGAGTTTGGCAGGATGTGTAAAAGGAGGAGTTTGAAAGTAAATGTAGTCATGTACAGTAGATAAGAGTAAGGTTATGGCAGCGAGTGAGGACAGTCCGCTGTGTGAAGTTATGTTAGATGGTGAGCAACTGGAGCAAGTGTCTGAGGTTAAATATTTAGGATATATGTTAGATGAAAAGGGAACTTATGATGCAGAGTGTAGTAGGAAAGTTGTGAATGCATAGTGGTGAGTGTGCTGGAAATCGACTGGCTGGGAGACCGAAGAAAAAGTGGATTGAGTCAGTAAAGAAATGCCTGAAGGAGAGGAATGTGAGTTTGGCAGAGACAAGAAGAAAAGTGCATAATAGGACTGAAGGGTGGAGTTTTGTGAAGGGATATGGTTGTGGGCCTTGCCCAGGAAATGAACCCTACATTGACGAAATGCCACAGTGAGAGTTCGTCGCAGTCCCGTGAAACCTTAATTTTTATTTTTTGATTGCCACGATTTCTCACTTAAGGGTATAAAGGGGACGGTAAGGCTGGGATTTCTTTTCTACTTACGTCATATTCTTCTACTAGTTTTCTGTCTCAGGTGCATGCGAGGCACCTCACCCCTAATCTGGGGAAAGGAGGTGGATGATGATGATGATGATGATGATGATGATGATGATGATGAGTTTTTTTAAACTCTGAAACTTGTTCCAATTACTCACCATCCAACATGATTTCCCACTGTGGACTCTTCTAACCTACCATCATCACCTTGCTCTTATATGCATTTACTTTCAAACCTTTCAAGCATCTCTACCAATTTTCTCAAATTTTCTTAAAATTCACCACAAAAAAAAACTGAGTCATCTGTGCACAATAACATAGCACCCTCCACCATTCTACATCAGTCTTTCTTTTCGAGTTTGTGTACACCACGGCCCACAGATAAGTGGCCACACTAGGTTGAATAATTAACTCCATGGGTGGGCTCTGGCTTTAGCATATCAAAGAAAATTTGAATGGCGAAATGAGTATTCAGTCAAAAAATGAATAAAAAGTTAAATAAAATATGTTCTTACATTATAAATAGTCCTAATATTACATAACAAAATCATATGTTATAAAGAATATTCAGTTCTTGAAGATAAGAGAAAATAAAATTACTGTTAAAGTGGGAGGATTCGGATAAGATATGGGATAACCTTTTAGAATATGTTATGGACCGTAGAGTAGTTAAGTGGCGACGTCGAATGGGTCCAGTTGGGGACAATCAATGAAGATATGGTTAACACATTGCGGGGTATGACGCCTGCAAAATTTGCAGATGTTAGGAGGGTTCCGTGATATATAGTGGCTGTGAGTGATATTGGTGTGGACACTACGAAAGCGTGCAAATATCACTTCGTGCAAGCGTTTTCGTTGGTGAGAGGAAAACAACTTACCAAGGTTCGGCTTTATATTTTTAAGTTTCTCTCCTCGCTGATCACTCGTCCAGCACCCTTGTCAATAAGACGGGAAGCCTTGTCGGAGAACAGAATAATAATCAGTTGATGGGAGGCGCCCTTGTCGAATGGCATCCGTGAGGTACCTAGAACAGCTCTGAAAAGAAGAGGCGGCCATTTTGGCCTCTCAGTCAGCGATTTCGTTGCCAGTTTACCCTACGTGAGAGGGGGGGGTCCAAAAGAGTATGATTTGTTTCTTACGAGAGTGGAGCAGCCGAAGAAATTGTTGTACAGCGGATACCATTGTGCTTTTAGAATTAGGGGCGCTGAGCGAATCTGAATAAATGACATAAGAGTAGTCTTGGTTAAGAAATGGAACTCGAGAAAGGGCAATCATTATGGCTATTAAATCTGCCGTAAAAATTGACGCATGAGGGGGGAGGGTATGGGAGAGGTTGGGATCAGGAAAGACATCAGACGCACCCACAGTTCCCTGTTTTAGAGTCTAACACCCTCCCCTGCCACCCCTAACTTAAATTCTTTCATCATCCCATCCATATACAAATTAAATAGCCATGGAGACATAACACATCCCTGCCTCACTTCGCTATTAATATTAAACCATTCACTCTTCACACCATTTATTTTTATATACTCTTTACTATTGATACACATACTTTTAATTTCATTCAGAAGCTTACCATCAAGACCATATACCATTTACATCTGCCACAGAGCTTTTCTATTAATCCTGTCATACGCCTGTTGGAAGTCTATAAAACCTAAGTAAAATTTCATCTTCTCTCTCATTTTCTCAGTCATTTGCTTCAATGTAAAAATTTGATCCTTACATCCTCTACCACTTCTAAATGCACCTTGTTTTTTAACAATTAACCCCTCAGTCACTCGACCTACTCTTTCAACCAAAATACCAGAATATATCTTCCCTACAGCACTCAATAAACTAATTCTCCTATATTTTTTAGTTTCCCTTATGACCCTTACCTATATATATGGGTACTATCACTGCTCTCCTCCAGCCCTCCAGAACCACACCCTCCACAAAGCTGTCACATAACTTCCATATCCAATCAATCACAATATTTCCTCCATTCTTGATAATTTCACCTATAATTCTAACTATACCTACTGATTTACCATTATTCA
>JABUQX010021882.1:55000-57500 GCA_015478945.1 Trachelipus rathkii
ACAAAAATGGGTTTCACCATGGACGATGTAGATCCGTACACCCCATACCCGAGGCGATATGTCCATTGTAAAAAATTCGGACACCCCTACAAGTATTGTTGATCTGCTTATCCTCATGCTGTGATGGGTTCATCTAACCCACCCCACGTGACCTTCCTCTTTGGTGTCCAAACCACAAATGTCATCATTTCAATCATCCTCCTTCTCTCATTATCCTTCATACAACTTGAACTACAGACTTTGGAGCTCTTCACACTGCTGAAACCGTCGAGAGGAAAAAAAAGAAAAATTAAGCCAGAGAACAATTGTCGTATGTTCATCTTGCAAAAACTCAACCCACCAACTCTTCAAAGGGTTGTTAACATCAGGCTTCATCTTTGCTCCAGCCAATCGTTCGGTGTGTCTCAGACTCGTTCCAGTCAACCTCTCTCCAACTCCCCATTTGGATTCTAATACTACGAGTCATGTACAGTCTTCTCCAAGAGTAAACTCTCTTATCCTCTACTAAAACGGAAACCATCCACCCGTGAAGTTCGTAGCTCTATTTCAATGTCTGAAATGACCTTCACTCTTCACGCTGGGAGCACTGGTGTAGTACGTGATATCACTAACACAGTGAGCCACGATACGACTCGCTCTGTGACGCCTACCTTTTTCCCTGAATAGTGTAATCGATATCAGAGGATGTAGGAACCTCTTTTTTCCTGTATTTTAGGAGACGATTCGCTGTGGATGCTGGATCGCCCTCTATATATCTCACCGGCACAGTCCTATATCTCTTCTTCGGAATCTTTCTTTTCCTCCTGGATTCGGGACATCTCAGATTGGGAATGCCGGATTCCTTGTATCCGCAGAGAAAGGATGTGTAACCCACTAAAGATTCTCCAACATATCACCACAAGGATTGCGGATAATTTTTTCGAATAACTTATAATTTCTCATTATGACTAAATTCATACAATGGAATTGCCGCAGCTACTATTGTAACTTCGAAGAATTAGCTAGACGTAGGCAATTTCATCAACTCTGTATTCAAAAGATTCAGCTTCGCAGTAGGATACAAGGATCCTCTCTAGTCTATCCATTCTGGATCTTACAATGAGTGGGAGTAACGATTATTCTCTACGAATCGGTCCCATTTACTCCCCCAGCCTCTTGGAGCACACCTGAACCCTACCTTGATGTTATGTTATCTGTACCTATCTCCTAGCCGTATATACGACAAAACCTATCTTATTAATTTATTTGCATATCTTCCACAACTTCTACATTCTCTCCGATTTGGGAGATTTAAACTTAGCCATTCACTGTGGTGTAACATTTGACGTCCCTAAATATGGATTGGCGTATTAAATATATAGCTGTGTACAAATGTTCTTTCTGGGATATTTGACACAGGACTACCAACACATGACATTTTGACACTTTTTCTACTTGCGTTGATATCTTCTTTTACTTAATTTTCATTCCAGAGCAATATGTATTTGAGAGATTATCGTTCTTCGGAAGTGACTGTCATCTAATCATTGCCACTTCTCTGCACCACAGCCCATCGCAACCTTCGTGATTAAAATGGAAATTTATCTCCTATTCCCTCAATTCTGACTTCAATTCTTGATACCATGGTTCTTCGTCAACCCTTTTTTGCTATTTGCATCAGTGGTGGCTGATGTATTCAAGCTGTTTTGCCTTCTATGACAACTACACTGAACTGTACTACACCCACGCTATCATATGTAAAGAAACCTGGTCCTTGTCGAAATCAGAAGACCACCATTCCTTCCTCAAAACAGACTTCTCTTCTCATCTTGCCATTCACGCTGATTAAATAGTTGTTTTTACCGATGGTTCCAAGAGGAAAGGAGGAGCTAGATGAAGCATCGGCCATTTTTTCTGATTACACTTTGCCCTATACCCTCCCATCCATCTGGTTTATATTTACAGCACAGCTGGTGGCGCTGCTGCTTGCGATTTCTAGGATTCTAGTTTTTAACAGGCCTGAACCTGTCACCATCTTTTCAGATTCTCAAACGTGCTTCTCGCAACTGTGAATAGATCCTCTAGGAATCCCTTGGTTCTATAATTCAACAATACTTGCGCCTCCTCCACGTTTGGAAGAAAGTCTTGTAGTACTGTTGGGTTTCTTCTCACGTGGGGGTTTCAGGAAATAAGCAAGCTGACAAGAGTAGTGATTCAGGTGGCCACATCGCGTATATCCTGCAAGATCTACCTCCCTAAAGAGATCTAAAATAGACTTCTTGCTACCAACTATTGCGCCCGTCTCAAAAGTGATTTCAAGATTTTCTGGCAGGGCTATTAGAGGGAGACATGGATTGCTAAAACATTGTTCCGTTAAACCCCTCGGTAAGAGTTTATCTTTTTCTCTAATGTTGCCTAAGACTCCAAAGGGAAGTGACAATTACACCACTTTGTCTTGATCACACCAATGTTACTCACAGACCTCTTACGGCAAGGGAAAATCCCTCATCCTGTCCGTATT
>JABUQX010021882.1:67500-85779 GCA_015478945.1 Trachelipus rathkii
CATTCATTTATAATTACTTATTTATCATATATATCAAGTCATATATATATATATTTTCGTATATATATATATTTATATATATATCTTCTATATTTATAATATATAATATATTAATATAATATATAATACTATATATATTAAATATATATAATATTATATATATATTAATATATATATATTAATATTATAATAAATATATATATAATTTAATATAATATATATAATATAATTTATTATAATTATTATAATAATTATATTAATTATAAATTAATTAAATATATATATATATAATTATATTAAATAATATAATATATATATGTATATTTCAAATATATATAAATATTAATTAATTATATTAATTAATTAATTAATAATAATATTAATTTATAATATATATTTATATAATATAATATAAATATATAATATATATATAAAATTAATATTAATATATATATATAATATATAATATATATATTATATAATATATATAATATATATATAATTAAATAATATATATATATTATATTAATTATATATATATATATAACTAATTATAAACAATATTAATTATAATATATATAATTAATATTAATATATTAAAGTAAAATATATATAATAATATATATTAATATTAATAAATATATTAATATATATATATATATATATAAATTAATTATAATTAATTAATATATATATATATATTAATATATTAAATATATTATTAATATAATATATATATTATTATTTTATAATAAAATACATAATAATTAATAATATATTATATATAAATAATAATAAAATTAAAACTATTAATTAATTAATTATTGTTTTATTTTTAATATATACTATGCTAAACGAGTGAATAGATTTTATATAACCTATTGAGAGGAAAATAAGATCATTGAAAGGCAGAAAATCAAAACCCCCAAGTAATTATCATTAAATTTAAATCCATCATTTTTTGAAGAATAGTATTATACTAAATATCTCATTATATATGTAAATTTTATATCTAATGTTTATAGTACTTCAAAAAAGTAAGCATTGACTCTTATTATATACCATTAATATATTAATAATATATATATTATAATTAATATATATATATATATATATGATTATATATATATTAAATATATATATTATATATATATATATATATTAATATATATAATATAATAATATATATATATATATTAATATATATATTATATATATATATATATTTAATATAATAATATATATATATATTAATATTAATATTTATTATAATAATTAATAATATATATATATTATTATAAATATTATACAGGGTTTTACGAAATTAGGGGGACTAAAAATTATTGTAGTGAATATTATCATATTATGGTACCATTAACAAGCGTTTATATGAATATCCGTATTAAATAAAATGATTATAGCTATACTTAGTATATAACATAAGTTATCACTTATACACTAATACTATTTAGTATTAGTTAAAATGTGAAGATTATAGGCGCATATAAAGTGATATTACTCAATGATAGCATATTATGATATATATGTTAGTATAATATATATTATAAGTATATTAGTTGATTTATGTTATTTCACATATAGTATAATTGTAGGTTATTTATATTATTATAATTATTATTTAATATTATTTATATATATTTTATTTAATTATATATTATTAATATTATTATATTAATTTATATTAATTTGGAGGAAACTATATAAAGTTAAATGCTTGATATATATGAGGTTATCCCTTCAAATAAATTGTAATATACTTAATAAGGGATACTTCTAATAATTAAATGATATTATATAGGTAATAACTATGATATAGTTATTGAGGATAATTTTATAATATATACCTATGTATATTAAATTATTAAAATCATATAATAAATAGGATAGAATAAACTATTATATATTTTTAATAATTTTCATAAACATAATTAATATATATATAATTAAAATAAATTAATATATATATAATATCTATAAAAAGAATTGTTATATTTATTTATTTATTATTTTAGATTTTTTGATATATTAATGAATACTCCAACGAATTAAGGTCAACACTAAGGCTTATATGAGGAAATATGATAGTAAAAAATGGAGCTTATAAATAAGGAGGCAATCGTTGAGAGAACGGTTTCCTTTAAACCTTAAAATATACTATTAATAGTGACAATAATTAGGAATAATATAATTTTTAAAAAATATATATATTATTTATCTCAATAATATTAATAATAAATAACTTATACTTTATTTATTTATTTAGAGTCTTATATTATTAGTTTATTCAATATATTTCGGAACAGTTAACTATATATTATTTATATGTAATTATTTATTATGTGTTCACAATTAATTTAGTATTATGTTAAATTAATATTATAAAATATATAATCTTAATTAATTATATAATTAATATATATAATATATATAATATACTATATATTAGTCAAAAATATTTAAGATTGTGCCCAGTAGTAAAATTTTGACAAGACAAGCCGCGGGAGATCCGCTAAAATGTTGTACCATCATCGCGCTGTAGTCACACGACAAAATTGAGTCACAGTATAATATATATATAATATTATAAAATATATAATTATAATATATATTATATAAATATATCTATATATATATATAATATTAATATATTATATTAATAATTATTAATCATCAATATTTTCTTTGTCACTGTTCAATTGGTATTACAGCGCGTATTGAGAAGTAACACGTGGCTTTTTTTTTTTTTTTTTTTTCTTCTTTGGGGGCCCTTTTAACATTTACTAACAGCATCCAAAGGGTAACAGAAATGGGAGTCGGGTGTCTCTCGGCCTCCCCGTGGACGACGGGGGGGACTAATCCCCCTCCGGGGATGTCCGTCGGAACGCTTTGGTTGGTTCGCGGGTTTCCTCGAACATCCCTTCCGGGTAAACGTCCCCTCTGTCCCGTCAGGTGAGCCCTAAAAACTAAAATTTTCCAAAAAAAACAATTATTTTTAAAATTAGGGGGCTGAGCCGACGGGGGACAGAGGGGGAGGTATCAATCCCTGGAGGAGTGAGACCCCGGACACCCAAGCAAAGACGGGTTCGGAGACATCCGAGGGGGACGTTCATACCGGAGGGATGTGGAGGAACCCGCGACACCAAAGAAAGAGCGGGGGTTCCGGAGACCATCCCGAGGGGGGATATCCCCGTCCGTCCACGGAGGCCGAGTAGACCGATCTGCCATTTTGCGTTACCTAGGGTATTTTAGTTAAAAAAAAAAAACAAATTTTTTACCTTAAAAAAAAAAAAAAAAAAAAAAAAAAAAAAAATTAAATCCCATCCTAGAATTTCGGCTGATCCCAATATATTTTTTTGACCTAATAAACAGCTCCTCAAAATAATTTATATGGAGGTTGGTATAATTTTTATAGCAAAATTAAAATTAAAATTCTGATTTGCTATAAAAAGAACTTACTTTTTTTTATTTTTGGAGCCAAATTGATTTATTTGCCAATTCATTTATTTAATTTTTAGTTTATATAATATATTATATATATATTATATAATATATTAATAATATATATATATATATTAATATATATTATATATATATAAATATATATAATTATATTAATATTATATATATATATATATAAATATAATTATAAATATTATATATAAAATATATATATATATATATTATATATAGTATATCTCTCTCTCTCTCTATATAGATGGTCAGATTTTTTTAATTCTCACAGTATGTAAGCTAGAGAACGGCTAGGTTCCAACAGTAAAACAATATATATTTGGAATCAGCCAAAAATTCTAAGGATGGATTAACTTTTTTTTTTTTTTTTTTTTTTTTTTTTGAAGTAAATTTTTTTATTTTTTTTTAACTAAAGGATACCCTACGGGTAAACAACAAAGATGGACAGTCGGGGCTCGTCCCCGGGGACCGACGGGGACTAATCCCTCCGGGGATGGTCTCCGAAACCCCCGCTCTGTCTTTGGGTTTCGCGGGGGTTCCTCCGACCATCTCCTCCGGGGTATGAAACACGTCCCCCCGCTCGAGCCCTAAAAAAAAACTTAAAATTTTCCAAAAAAAACATAATTATTTCACCAAATTTAGGGGCCGGGCCGACGGGGACAGAGGGGGGACGTGTTCTCCCGGAGGGGCGGAGAACCCCCGCGACACCCAAAGACCACAAAGCGGGGTTTCCGGAGACCATCCCCGGGGGGGGGGATTAGTCCCCCCGTCGTCCCCGGGAGGCGAGAGACCCCGATCCGCCATCTTTGCGGTTTACCCTAGGGATTCCTTTAGTTAAAAAAAATTACTTCAAGAAAAAAAAAAAAAAACAAATTTAATCCCATCTTAGCTTGCTGATCAAAATAATTGTTTACTGTAGGACCTGCCGTTCTCTAGCTTCATACTGTGAGCATTAAAAAAATCTGACCATCAATATATTATAATAATATATTATATATATATTATTATATATTATATATATAATATATATATATATATTATATATATAATATATATTATATATTATATAATATATATATAATATATATATATATAAATATAAATATATATTATATATATTATATATATAACAATAAATAATAATTGGTAGCTCTAAAATAAAGGAAATAGATGTTTTTTTATTTATTTTATTTTTTTTTAAAGGTTTTTATTTATGTATATGACACATTAAAAATATTTTATTTTTATCATTAGCGGCACTCTGATTATTATTATAATGAGTCTAATTTGCTTAAGCCTTCTCATTTTCAACTGTCTGCTTCGGACACAAAAATAAAAAAACAATTCTTTTTAGATTTTGTTAATATTATTTATATTATAGTTGAAAATTAAAATAAAGTTTCTCTTTTTTTAGGTTTCATAAATACAGAATGTTAAAATCCAATTCACAGGTTTACAAACTTTCCAATACTAAATTATTTTGAGAGCACTTTTACTTTTTAAGGTCATAATAAATAATAAAATATAATAATATAAGAATAATAATATAATAATAATAATAATAATAATATAATAAAAATAATACGTAAATTATTGAAAGAACAATTAAAAGTAATAAGAAAATTTTTTATTCTAAAAACAAATAAATAAAATAAAATAATTAATATAATAAAATATATAAATATATATAAATATAAAATATAATATATTATAGACCTTTATATATAACTCATTAGTTAGGTATATATATCAATATATAAAATAATATTTATAAGTAATTTATAGGTATAAGACGTAGTTTGGTAATTATAATATATATCAAATTAACATAGATAAATATATTAGTAGAGCGAATTCTATAAACATATTTAGAAGCAGTCAAAAGTAAAAAATATAAACGGAGTAAGTTTACTTTTTATCATGTATGAATTTATCATTTAATTTATAGCTATTAACTTAATAAAATTTTTAGATAAAACGTACGTTAAATAATACTTTAAATAACATTATAAGGAGCACAGCCTAGATTGTTGTATAAGGACATCATACTTGATATTAATATATATTATGTCATGGGGTATCTTCAGTCACCTGTACGTTAGCATCTTTATCAGGAGTAGAGAATAACTTCAGAGTGCATACTATCTTCTGTTTATATACCATCAATACGAGCATTCGAGAAGCCCCAAATTAATTTTTTTGAAGTATTCTAATGAACAAATTTTTCCTATTAGGTGGATCGAGAATACAGAGAATTGAGGGAACGAAGAAGACGAAGTCCCTCTCCACTCAGTCAGACAATCACTATGATGGAACCGAATAGACTCTATCGACAAATCAGATTATCTATCTAATGCGGTCTACTTCATTAGGTAGTTCTGTAATTTTATTAAATTCATTAAAAAGTTTTTATATCATTTATATTATTAATATTATAAATATATATTATGATAATATATATATATTATTATTATTTCATTATAATAATTATATATAATATTTAATGTATTAGGTTTAATGCACAATAATTTTTAATAATATTTATGTCAATTTAATTATGAGCTTTCAAACTAAGTTATCTTTACTACATTCCAGAGTTAGACCGTATTATAGAATGACAAGCTCGGCTTGTACTATTCGCATTAATTTTGCTTATTGGAGTTACAATCTAAATTTTTGCCTAATTTTATAATTCAGTTATGAATTTATGTTATTATATATATATATGACCTAAATATATACCTAATATGATAGTATACGTAATAGTATAAAATATTAATATATTATTAATATAAATATAATTATTTATTTAGTTTATAATGAACATCAATATATATATATTATAAAACATATATATATAATGAGGCACATAAGAAAAAATTTAAAGATATTTATTATAAACGTATTATATTATATATATAAAAAAGTACTTTACACAAATAGTTAGTATATCCAAATTCACAAATGTGTCAAAAAAGTTCATATAAAAGACACAACAGAAAATATATGTACTTATATACTAATATTATCATATTATATAAGACTTATATTATCTATATTACCATAGAAAGAATACTAATGTTCCATTTCTTAAAAAAAATAATAGGAACTTCTAATAAGGTCGAAATAATAACTGCATAATAATAAGTAGTAGTAGTTACTTTATACAGCCTACATCTACTATATGAGTAGTTATCAATATAAGATAATAGAAAGCGTCGGAACTATATAATTAATAAATAATAGGAGGATGGACAATCTTAGCTCATAGGTGAACTTCTATTATATGATGACTAAGTTACTTATATACAATTAGTAGCTATTCTATTGAGTATCAAATCTTAGACCATATTATGATGTACAATCTAGTAATGGACAATTCTTAGTCCCTCTGATGATTGGTACTTAACCATAACTATGTACATCTCTGAAGCGAGGGTTTGAGCACTACACTATAAGTAAAGACTTTTCAGCATCTGAAAGATGGGACAGTCTCTTGTACGTGCCATCCACTGTTTTTTTGAGATCTTTTTATTTGGTTGATGAGATTCTTAGATCTTTAAAGCTCGCTTTGATTTATTACTTATCATTCATTAGGTTGTAATCTTTGTACACTTCCAAACAATTCTATGCCTAGTGGAAGAATTTATAGTATAGACGCATATCGATACGCGAGGGCACCCTGTGTTGAGTTTCATTCTAAATATATAGACAGTTATTCTATTATAATAGTACCTAAAGTATGTGATTAGTACTATATTAGAGTGAATAGGATCAATCTATAGTACTCATATGGACTTCTTGGATGGTACTAAGATCTTATATATTACCAAGTTAGTGATACTATTATATATTTAGTGATTAGTCTAATCTTAATAGCCTCAGTGTATTGACTATTTATCTTGTGAATGACAATTACTATTTATTAGCCCTATGTGTTATAGAGACGACCGGAATAATTGCTATAATTCACGCTAATTCGGTTATTCGTAGCGTCACCAGTGTTGAAAATTTCGCATTGAATTTACTTTTGACTGGACGTGATTCTTACGTCCTAGTGACTGTGACGTATGTGCACGAGAAAAATTTATTCAGCCGAGCAATAGATGAACGTCGAATATTTGACTTCACTTGTGCTGGACTGGACAAAAAACTCATTTGACCACATAGTGAACGCACATATTTTGTATAGTAGAAGGATTAGATCTGCACTAATTCTCTATGTGTTGGACGCTCTACTTCATTCATTAACTTGAGAATAGATATAAGTAACAGTCCTATGATTTCTGGCTCTCATGCGAGTTGATTTACGTGCGTATTCGGATGGAAAGAGCTTAAATAGTCTTATGCTACAACATTTGTACGGCGATTGAAGAATATTCCCGACAAATGGGTGACAGTGATCTGTACTAGATCACGTTATGTTTCTCCAGAGATGATAGCACCATCTAAAGAGTAAGGATCACACATTAATCGTATAGTATATGATGCACAACGATGTTTGATGTATACTTAGTGAAACAGAGAATGTGTACCAAAATAAGTAGCGAATATATTGAAAGCCCCAAGGAACTGTTCATCATCCTACCTTTCAAACATCCTTTATATAAAGCAAAGCAAGGCCAAAACTCCGAGAATTGGGCTACAATAGATAAACAAAAATTTGGAATGCAACCAAGATGTATTAAGAACTATGAGAGTAAGAATTAACCCAAGAATACGCGAGACCATGTTGTATTAGCACGTACCTTGCCATTTTCAGCAGATACAGTGTTGTGCAAAAGCCGGATACGTTCTAACTTAAAGACGTTAATATCCTCCTATAGGGTTTAGAAAGATATATGATAAGAAAAATGGATTTAATAATATTTGTACTCGTATTCCGCGAATATACAATTAAATGAGTGCGCAGTTGAACATCCTGTTATTACGCGAATACCCTAAAAAAAGTTTGCGATTATTCGTGTCCACCCTTTTTAATTATGAGTAAATATATGGACATATGATATAGTATATAAGATACTACACACAGTAGTGACTTATAAACTACTATAGCCTGTTATATAATTATTTATATTTTCCACTTATTTATATTTGTGTTGTCGTGTGTGTTAGTGGTGTGTGTGTGTTGAATTGTTGTGTGGTGGTTGCGTGCGTAATGGAAATTTTAATCTTCAGATGTAGATTTTGCTAGAAATGTCTTGCAATTCCACCTTATCTCACGATTCCGCCCAATAATCTCCTTTCCGTAACCGATCAATCTATAATCGTGAGTGAACCCATCATAACTATTTTGTAAGATGCAAACTATAAGATTTTTAAATCAGCACTATACTTAGCCATCACAGCAACACTATTTAAACGCGTACTTGTTTGAGATGCTCCTCGCAAAACAGAGAGAATACTGGCAGGATCACTTCCTAGTGATCGAGAGGTTCTCTTGCTTTCTGGCGTAGCAGAGTGGCACATAACGAGTATAATTGAGCTTACTTGTATATTTGGTCCTGCATAAAATTGATTTCAAATGATTCCTTTAATTTTCTTGTTATTTTATATTCCTATTTTCTTTGTAGATTAAATTTATTTATTATACGTAACTTCATTCACTATACTTGATAATTCTATCATACTATCCACTTTCTTTGAGCCATAACTAATTACCCGTTATAGTAATAATATTACATACACATCTATTGTAGAATATTGTAGTCCTGTTAAGGGTAATTATATTATAGCCACTTGATATAAATATAAGAATACAGTTAATTTATTCTATAATAATGGTTATTTTATTAATTAATTCATAACAATCTATAATACTATTATATTCTATAACTTATTCAAATATCTTTTCGTATTATATTTCTATTATTATCTAAACCTGTATAATTACAACTATCAATTATTGCTGAGTAGTTTATTAGCACTTTCATACAAACTTAATTAATTGACACTCATGATATATTTCTTATTATTTATATTAATTAATTAACTATTATATATATTAATGGTAGAATTTATGATTATATCAGAGGTTACTATTTCTTCTCTTGATCAGCTTGGCGGAGATTAGAGGCATCGCATTTCTTAACGGTGAGAGTTTATTTTTTGAGCTGTGTGAAAATGTTAAAAATGACGATATAATTAAGACCAATAAACTCTGCTTTTTGGAGTTAGATGAAGTCTCAGATTCTTTCATTTATTTAAAATTTTTTATATTAAAATTGTTAGAGTTATTTACGAGATAGTGATTTATAGTTATTAATTATATATATACTTAGTACAGAAATATCACTCTTAATTCCTAATCAAAAGGTATAAAAATGATTATTACGTTTAATTATTAAAATATATGAAATATAATATAATAATACGATTTAACTAATATATATAAATAATAATATATAATAAATATATATAATATATATAAATATAATATAATATCATATTAATAATATAAATTATTAATATATATTATATTATCATTTATTAAATATTATCAATATATATTACAGTTATCATGTATAATTAGAGCTGTATACTAAAGTGAGAGAATTTTCATAGAGAGGTAAGATATTTACATTTGTTTATATATTAATACTACTATAACCGTATATTATACTATATATTTATATATATATATATATATATAATATATATATATATAATATATTAATTTAATTTTAATTTTTATTAATAATATTAATATATTATAATATTAATCTAATATAATTATATAATATATACACTAAAAAGGCATAAAATATTACAGTAAAAGAGCCAGTGATAATATAATCTTCTGAGAAAAGTTGAAACTTATACAGGAAGAACCAATATTACATATTTTGGAAATCTAGCGATAATAAATAAGACTAATATAATTACCAGGATAGTAAAAAAAATATAATTCGAAAAGTACGACTAACTTACAGAAAATTAATAAATATATCATATTTTGGAAATCAGCTGAAATATACAGACTATTATATATATAGTCAAAGTTCGTTTTATGATTTAAAACTACAGAATAACCCAAGGGTAGCATGCCTTTGAGTATCCAATGGAAGTCGGTGTCTCTCGGCTCTGTTAGGTGGCGATGACCGAGGTAGGGGGGACTTTTCGAGTCCCTCTATGTCCGCTCACTCAAGCGGTACTGCGAGCCACCTACTTACAATGGATAAATATGTTTCCTTGAACTTCAATTTATAGGGGGCTCGAGCCATTCACCTATAATTTAACCTTTATCGCTGATTCCAAATATGTTATATTTGGTTCTTCCTAGTAATGTCATATACTTTTCGTAAGATAAATTACTATCTGGCCCTTATTTTCTAGATATTTGACCCTTAAAAAACTAATATAAATAGATTATATCTTTAAACTGAGAATATATAAGTTATAATAAAGGACCAAAATTCAGTTACAAAATATTTTTTGTTATCTCTCCTTTATCAGCTTGGCTTATAAATATTATATATTAATATTATATATATATTATAATATATATATATATATATATTAATAATATATTATATATATTTAAGATATATAATAATATATATAAATATATATTATATAATAATTATTACCTATATATATATTATATATCTATATATATATATATATATATATATATATATAATATAATATATATATTAATATATAATATATATATATTTATTTAAATATAATATATATATAATATATATATATTATATATATATAATAGTAGTATAAATACCAACTGAAATATATTCCTAAAAACTGCAGCTGCCTTTCCTGTACTCTACTTATAAATAAGTTCATAGATAGATTTTATATAATTTTTTTTTACCCTTATGATATGTATAATAAATTAAAAGAAGTGATTGCGGAAATACCATTAAAGACCCTTTAGTAATGATTTATATCATGACTCAGACGAACGACCGTAGCACATCTTAAGCTTATCACAGTAAACCATTATATTATTGATATATATAATTTATATATATATTATATATATATATTAATTAATATTATATTATAATATATATATATTTACATATATATATATTTATACTTTATAATAATTATTAATTTATTATCATCTATATATTATATATATAATCACGTATGTGAGGGTACTTTCTAATTCGGGTTCTTATATCCCCCATTATCTTATATTCATACTCAAATAATTTCATTTTTACTTATTAATTCGGTAATGCCTTCCATATTTCTTCGTCTTTTTCTTCTCTTCTCCTTCTAATTTCTTCGACTCTATATAGTTTCTGCACTTATCCCTCTTTTTTGTGACATTTTTTCACGGTGGTATCGCTTTCAGCTGTCTGCTTTTAGCATAACACACTCTTACACACAGAGGAATCTTTTGGGCGGCCAGTCTCTTTCACACCAAGAACTAGATAATCAATAGCCAATGCTCTTTTTTCGACGAGCTTATATATATATATATATAGTTATCGACTTTTATAATATATATATACTATATCCCTAATATATATAAACCTATATATATCATGTACCTAATTATATATATATTCATCTATGTCACTACATATAATATATTGAAAATACTAATAATATAATTATCACTATCATATTATAATATATATATGGCAATTGGCAAAAGAGCTTACTAAATAATTTACACAAGGAGGTTATTTACCAGCCTCACTTTCCTAATTAGGGCACCGCCGACATGAAGGTATTCACATACAACATGAAGTTGGATATAAGAAATTATATATAATATATATTTATATATATAAATATAACTATACATATATATATACCTATATATTATATTATAATATATATAAGTAATATATATATATAAATATATATCGTATATTATTATATTAAATATATATCATCACTTACTAATATACTTTATCATTTATATATATAATATATATTAAAATATCATACTATAGTGACTATATAATATCTATATAATATTATATTTAATCATATATAATACTCATACTTAAAATATATACTAACAATAAAGTATTCTAACACTAAATTTATATATAGTATCAGTGGATATATATATAATCTATACTTCCCCTAAATTATTATATATATATTATAGTATATACATAATTCTTTACTCAAACCATACACCTATACATGTAACTGACACATTTTATATAAGATTGGTTTAAAACATATTTAGAATAAGTCATTTACTACTAATATATAATATAATACTTATACTATATTACCTAAATAAAAGTACTAATACTAAATTATCATTAAGCACACGGCTAACTAAATCTTACCCGCATTGCAAAAACCCTAGCTGCACTAACGACATAAAGTCCCTTTACTATTCTACCCACTCACATTCATTACACCTACCACCTATACTCTACTCATTCCACATTTCTCTATACTTAACATATAACTGCATCAGATAACAAGTTTCATGATTATCTTACTAAATTGTCCTAACAATATGTAGATCGCGTTTAAATATTAAACTCAGGCACTGCTGTTCCAGTTGCTCACTATCTAAACATAAACTTCACACGCGGGAAAACTGAGACAAACAAAAAAACTATCAACATAAAACGATACAAACACAAAAATAAGAAAAAACACTTAATATTAAACAATTAAACAAACAATATAAACAAAATAATAATCTTATCAATATCTCTACAACCCTCTAACCCTCTCTCCCTTCTCAGCGAACAAAACCAAATCTTCCACATATATATAAGTTAGGGCACTTCTCCATCCGTCTAACACTTCCCCTGACACCCCTACCCGTCTATTCTTTCATAACCATCGCATATCACAATTAGACTAATCCAAGGTAAGCAAACATTAAGACATACTAAACATTCACCTGTGCCTATTGAAAAATATTTGAACAATAAAATAGAATGAGTGAGTGACAGAAAATAAATGTGATCAGGGCAGAATATTTACTATGTTAAAATGATCAAGTTTAAAGAGTTAAAAACTCGCTTAATGGCATGTGTTTAAGGAAGTTACGGCAGCTGTTTAATGGCATTGTGGTGAAGCAGCTGTGAACTGTTGCATGATTAAATCATAATAAGAGTGTAGAGTTCTCCATCTTCAATTGAAATGGTTGGCGTCGGTGAAGTTTACTTCAGAAGACTATGTCAAGTTTAATAGTCATTTAAAAGTAAGCACCTCATTTCTTTTAATGTTTTATATTATAAAGCTAGTTCTATTCAGTAACTAACAATCAAGGAGAAGCTTGTCGAAACGGAAGAAATACTCTACAGCTCTGGAATCTGTCCATCACTTTATAACATCGCTCCAATGGCAATACACATGCTACATCTGATATTATCGTTGTAACGTGTGTAGGCACTAGCAGTAAGGGAAATGTAAAGTCGAAACACTTTGTAAGTGGTCTCCCCTCCTCGACGAAACGCTTGCACAAGGTGATATTTTGACACAGTCCGTATTATTTACAATCACATCTAATATCACTCACAGGCCACTATATGCCACGGGGACCTCCTCCCATGCGCTATATTTTGCCGTCGTCATGATCACGCATGTTTATACGATTACTTCACTTGATTGTCCCACTGGACCATTCAGGCAATAGGTGAAAACAAAGTCAATCTGTGGCAAATAAATATAAATAATAGATAAATAAATATAATATGGGTTTATATTCATAAATAGAGAATTGATTGATGAATGACGAAACGAAATAACCCGGTAATAGCATCTTCGGAGGAATTCAGAAAAACAAAATGAAAACGAATTTAAATATCCTTTTAATATTTTAATTTTTAATAATTCATATATGTATTAATTGTCTCTTCTTTACTATCATTATATATCAATATATATATATAATATATATATATATATATATATAATTATATATATATATATATATATATATCTCATTATATTATTATATATTATATATAATATATATATATATAGATATATATATATATATATGTTTGACCATTTTTAGCATATATAAAACTATATCAAAAAAATTAGTTAACAATTTTAAAATTACGAAATAAATATTACAATACAAAAAGAAATTACAAACAATAATAATAATAATAAAAATAATTATAATAATATAAAATAATAATAATAATAATAGATAATAATATACATAATAAAAATAATATATAAACATTAGGCACATCGAATATTTTATAAATTATTTATTATTATTATTATTAATTATTATTATTATATTATTATTATTATTATTATTATTATTATTATTATTTTATAATTATCATTATTTTATTTATTATTATTTGGATTTCCACTTATCATCTCGATTCTTTTAATACTCATTGTAATTATATTAAATCAATATATAATAATATAATAATAATAATATAATAATAATAAATAAATAATAATATGAAGGTATTAAGAATTTGTATCGAAAAAAAGGTAAAAATTAAAATTATTTATTATTATTATTATTTTATTATTATTATTTTATTATTATTATTTTATTATTATTATTATTATTATTATTATTATTAATTATTATTTATTTTATTGATAAAATTTCGATAATTTTAATATATATTATATATATATATATATTTATTATAATATATAAATATATATATATATATATATATATATATATATAATATGATATAAATAAATATGATATAAAATAATTATATATATATATATATATATATATATATATATATATATATATATAATATATATATATATTAATGGTAAACCCATAAAATAAATGTATATTAAAAATGTATATTATATACAAATATAAATGTATAATTTTTTTTTTTGAATTCCTGTACATGTGAAGATATTGCTACTGAAAGCGTGCGATCGCTTATACTGGGAATACCGACACTTGGGAATTTTTTGCACTTGAAAAAAGTATAAGGTGGTAATCGATAAAGGAAATAATAATACCTGAAAACGAGAAAGCCCTGGGTTTTTTTTATAAAGGCCCCCCCTTTTTTTGCAAGAACTACATAAGCCAGAAGATTGGCAGATTCAGTTAAGAATCTATGAGAGCCGGTCCATCCATATGGGTGTGGATTGTAGTGCGGGAAATTAGTTGCTTTGTACTCTCTCCAAAGCGATACATCTTATCAGGATATGGTGGACCAAGAAAGGTGTATACATACGGCAATACGGACAGGATTGAGGGATTTTTCCCTTGCGTAACGAGGTCTGTTGAGTAACATTGGTGTGATAAGACAAGTGGTGTTAGATTGTCACTGTCCCTTTGGAGCTAGGCAACATTAGAGAAAAAGATAAACTCTTACCGAGGGGTTTAACGGAACAATGTTTTAGCAATCCATGTCTCCCTCTAATAGCCCTGCCAGAAAATCTTGAAATCACTTTTGAGACGGGCGCAATAGTTGGTAGCAAGAAGTCTATTTTAGATCTCTTTAGGGAGGTAGATCTTGCAGGATATACGCGATGTGTGGCCACCTGAATCACTACTCTTGTCAGCTTGCTTATTTCCTGAAACCCCCACGTGAGAAGAAACCCAACAGTACTACAAGACTTTCTTCCAAACGTGGAGGAGGCGCAAGTATTGTTGAATTATAGAACCAAGGGATTCCTAGAGGATCTATTCACAGTTGCGAGAAGCACGTTTGAGAATCTGAAAAGATGGTGACAGGTTCAGGCCTGTTAAAAACTAGAATCCTAGAAATCGCAAGCAGCAGCGCCACCAGCTGTGCTGTAAATATAAACCAGATGGATGGGAGGGTATAGGGCAAAGTGTAATCATGAAAAAATGGCCGATGCTCATCTAGCTCCTCCTGTTCCTCTTGGAACATACCGGTAAAAACAACATTTTAATCAGCGTGAATGGCAAGACTGAGAAAGAGAAGTCTGTTTATGAGCGAAGGATGGTGGTCTTTGATTCGACAAGGACCATATTTACATATGATAGCGTGGGTTGTAGTACAGTTTCAGTGTAAAGTTGTCATAGAAAGGCACAAACGCTTGAATACATCAGCCACCACTGATGCAAAATGCAAAAAAGGGCTTGACGAGAGAACCCATGTAATCAAGAATTTGAAGTCAGAATGAGGGAATAGTAGTGAGAAAATTTTCCATTTTAATCATCGAAGGTTGCGATGGGCTGGGTGCAGAGAAGTGGCAATTGCATTAGATGACAGTACACTTCCGAAGAACATAATCTCTCAAATACATATTGCTCTGGATGAACATTAAGTAAAAGATAGATTACCAACGCAAAGTAGAAAGACAGTGTCCAAAATGTCATGTGTTGGTAGTCCCGTGTCAAGATATCCGAAGAACTTTGTACACAGCTATTATCATTTAATACGGCCAATCCATATTTAGGGACGTCAAATGTTTACACCACGTGAATGGCTAAGTTTAAATCTCCCATATCGGAGAGAATGTAGAAGTTGCTGGAATGATCAATAAATTAATAAGATGTTTTTTGTCGTATATTACTGCTAGGAGATAGTAACCTGATAAATAAACATCAAGGTAGGGTTCAGGTGTGCTCCAAGAGGCGTGGGGAGAAAATGGGACCGATTCGTAGAGAATAATCGTTACTCCCACTCATTGTAAGATCCAGCAATGGATGACTAGAGAGGATTCCTTGCTACTCCTACTGCGAGCTGAAATCTTTTTGAATACAGCGTTGATGAAAATTGCCTACGTCTAGCTAATTCTTCCGAAGTTTACAGTAAAGCTGCGGCAATTCATTCGTTATGAATTTTAGTCATAATGAGAAATTATAGTTATTCGAAAAAATCTATCCGCATCCTTGTGGTGATATGTTTGGAGATTTTAGTGGGTTACACATCCTTTTTTTTTTTCTCTGCGGATTACAAGGATATCCGCAATTCCCAATCTGAGATGTCCCGCATCCAGGCAGGAAAAGAAAGATTTCCGAAGAGAGATAATAGCGACTGTGGCCCGTGAGATATATAGGGGCTTTAGTCCAGCATCCATAGCGAATCGTCTCTAAATACAGGGAAAAAGAGGTTCCTACATCTCTCTGAGTATCGGGATTACCAACCTTAATTCAGGGAAAAAGGTAAAGGCGTACGACGCGGAGTCGTATCGTGCTCACCTGTGTTTAGTTGATAATCACGTACTACACCCTGTCCTAGCAAAATACCAGTAGAATAATGGAGGAACAGATCAATGAAGCCAGGGAGTGCACCTGCGGAAGCTGTGCTACGCTCCAGGACCAGAGCCATATAATCCTCCCCTCGAAATCACTACCCTGTATGGCATGGGCTGTATATGTGGCCTGCGAAAGAGGCCCCGAAACTCGAGCCGGGCTTTCTTCCAATCACATTTGAAACATAAGCCAAAACAAGAGATATACACCCAAGTGCAGACAACCTCTCATGGTTACCTGAGTTCGGGTCGCATTTATAAAGGGACGGGTTACAGAACTGTTTTTTTATTCCTGTGCCCCCACCCACGAGGAAGGAATCAGGGTCACCCTAGCAAACACAAAATCCCGTACCTCTGTTACTAAGATGTATAGCTGAAAAAGAAGGGGGGGCTTAAGAATAAAGTACAACCATTGAATGGGAAGTAAGCAGCAGGAGACTCAAAAAACTGGAGAAAGAGTGAAAGGGTGGCATCTGGAAATCTCAATATCACATAGCATCATAAGAATAAAAAGTCCTGGCAAAATAATGAGAGATAAGTATAACACAAGAAAAAAGAATAACTATAAACCATTAATAACCAAAAATAATAAATAGAACGTGCATCAATACGACATAAATCAGAAGGAACGTAAACAGAATC
>JABUQX010021883.1:0-10000 GCA_015478945.1 Trachelipus rathkii
TGTGTATAGTGTGCGCAACATAGATGATCGGAATCTGATGAAGTATTGTCCCAACGTCGAAAGTTTAATGAGTGTAATAGATTTAGGAGAACAATTCATAACATTTCTATACAAGTGGTCGCACCTTCAACAAGATTCAATCATTAGATATCGTTATTATTATATAATCTGTTGTTTAAACATCACTTACATTTTATTTATATTATAATTTATAGATAAAAGCAACGATAATCTTTTCATAAAGCACGTTAATTTATTCTAAAGGATGTTTAGAGCACTTATGTGTTTTTTGCTGTTTTCTCTCAGTGGTGAGGGCGTGAGTAAGAATCATATATATAATATATTATACTTATATTCTAAGTGGGTATACTATATATTTACTATTATATATATCTACTATTATATATAATATATATATATATAATATATACTATATATATATATATACATTATATATATATATATATATACTATATCTTATTATATATATATATTATGTATATATATATATATATATGAATAATAATATATATACTATATATATGGACATTTATAAGTGGTTGACTCATTTGAATTTAGGTTAGGTTTAATTTAGTTAAGTTTAGGTTAGGTTAGGTTAATGTTAGGTTAGGTTAAGTTAGGTTAGGTTAGGTTAGATTAATGTAATGTTACAGAAAAAAATTATTAATGTTTTTACCCTAAAATTATTAAAAATAACGAACTCATTAATTTTGATTTTCGCTCCTGGAGTCAACCACTTATTAATAGCCTATATATATCTATATATATATATATATATATATATATATATATATATATATATATAATATATTATATATATATACTCACCTATATTCTATATATTAAAATAATTTATATATAAATAATTATAAAAATATTTATATTATATATATAATATATATATATATTATGATATATATATACTTAGAGTAGAAAGTGATGTAATTTATTTCCATTTGTGAGGAGGAAAAATCGATTTTGGTTGAAGTTGATTCTCTTTTCTCTTTTGTGTGGATTTTCTCATCATGAAACGAAAGAAGAAAAAAAAAGAAAGAAAAAAATTCGGAGTGAATTTCTTCTTCTCTTTTAACAGATTTCATTTTGTTCCTGAACTTAAGTGGGACGATACAAAGTCAACTCATTCTAAATAATTAATAGGTTAATACTATTACTGTTACATCTGAAGACTTCGCTTTTCATTTAATACCTTTAAATACATATAATAATAATAATAATAATATAATAATATATAATAATAATAATAATAATAATAATAATAATATATAATAATAATAATAATAATATAATAATAAATAATAATAATAATAATAATAATAATAATAATATATATCAATAATAATATAATAAAATAACAAAATGACGATAATAACTATGAAATACTAACGAAGCTGGAAGTTAAAAAAACTTAAAAATTGGAGAAATTTTCTCATTGGATCTTCATGATTTGAGAAATGAAATTCAACCTCATATTTTCGGAAAGCCTCAGGTGAGACACTTTCTCAATAACTCAAAATGCATGTCAAAATCGCTAAAATAAGATTTGAATCCCTGCACTCTTCATTATCTATATATTATATATATATATATATAATATATTATATATATATTATATATATATATATAGTATATTATATATATTATATATATATATATATATATATATATTATACTATTATATATTATATAATTATATATATATTTATATATATATAATATATATATATTTTAAGTGTTGCCAAGTCACCCGGATTTTTAGCGCACCGCACCGCTCCGCACCGGGAGGTCACGCACCATGCACGCAACCGCACCACCCATCAATCCGTACCGCACCACACCGCACCGGCTCTTTTGCAGTGCGCACCGCACCGCACCGCACCGAGAGCGAGCCAACAGCGCACCGCACCGCACCAAAATTTGCGCACCACGCACCGCACCGTTCCCTATTCCGACATTATATATATATATATATTATATATATAATATATAATAATATTATATTATAATCATTATATATATAAATATATATATACATAATATTATATATATTATTATATAGTAATATATAGAGAAAAGGAAGTAGCGCTCCTGAAGCGATGAGATTACCCACCATTGGGCACATATGGAGTCTTAAGAGTACATTCCATGGCACTCCAGTGCCCAATTGTTCTTCCTTTTTGTGCTCTTATCCATATTCTTCTTACATTGGAGTAAGCTCTCCTTTATCACACACCATAAAATACAATTACAGACAACACTTACCTCTTAAAAATAAAATAAAAAATGGTATAAAATGGCAGCCACGCGATTAGTCTCGGAGAAGCCTATAGGGGTAGCTTCCAAAAATAACCCTACTCTCATCACCATTAATGCCATTGACAGCCTCCGTGATGGAGTTCTGGTGCTTTCACGGAATCGCCGGCCTATTTTATGTACGGGTCGCCTTTCTTCTACATTTCTGCAACCTTCTCGGTTTTAATTTAATTTTCATTTTGTTGAACATCACCTCTCCTCCTCTAAACCTCATCTCTTATTCTTAACCGAAACTTAGGTTTTTGAGCGTTCTGACTTCAAGCTCTACTCTGTTGACTCCTACTATTTCTTCCCTCAATTTTCAGACAAAGGCAGTTGTGCCAATGTGTGCAATCGTTTGTTCCCGTGGCTTTGATTTGAAGTTTTTCGAATATTCAACCTAATGACTCAATATAAAATGTCATAATAAATATTGGAGCACATTCTCTTATTTCCTCCCATTTTCTGAAATCATCATTCTTGGTTTACTTCTCATTGTTCTCCACCGCCAACTGCTTTCCTCTAATTCTCAAGATAAAGTTTATGAGCTTGCTAGCCTTTCTATCCAGAATTACCTTGAGCAGTTAGTGCAGTTCCCTACTCGTATCTTCGATCATCTTGGAGAGAACCCAACATTCTAAACCTTTTCCTAATCTCTTATTCTTATCCTTGTTTCTGTTAAATTCCTCCTCTGGGTTCCTACGATCACTCTCATATTCAATGTAACCTTTTCCATCTCTTAAAGTCTTCCACAGGAAAAACTCTTACTACGGCTAGGAAACTTTTTTTGGACGACTTCGGTATATAGCTATAGGACGCGTTTGACTTACGGTCGTTCTTCTATTGATTTCCCGTGGAAGACTACCAGTTTCCGTGGAAAGGGTCACTCGGAGTGTGCAAAGCGCGAGTTAATTCTCTCTGGCATGGGAAGGCGTGCACCCCACTGATCTTAACATTCACTAAACTAAGATAACCTGGTTTAACTCTGCTTGTTCTCGTCTCTTAGCCACCAGGGACTGCTTTAAGGAATACTGTCCATCTTTCAAATCCAGAAGACCCCTTGCTACTTATATTTCAATCAAAAATCGTCCCAAAAATCTATTATCCATGACACTTAAAAACTTCTTTTCTCAGTAGAAAATGGCAATAATCTGGCTCCTCTCCCTCTCCCTCACGTAATATCTGACATTTTCAAAAAAATGTTAAATCTTAACTTTGCTTCTTCTTCCTCTTCCCCTTTTTTAGTATTTTCCGTCTGCATAACTGCTGTTTAAGCCTCCACTAAAGCTAAGCTTCTTTCTCAACCTTTCCTTCTAATCACCATAAGTCGATTCCAGTGATATTCCTTCTTCTCCACTATCCTCCAAACATATTTATGCCTAAAAATGCAACTTCTTCAAAAGTGTTATTTCTGCTTTTTCAGAGCTTGACACTAAGAAAGCTTAGGTTCTGATGGTATTCCTCTTATAGTTCTCAAACTTGTGCTTTCAAGCTTGAACTTTGCCTGTTAAATTATTCCGCATCTGTCTTTCTACTTTGGCCTTTTTTCTTGCTGGAAAGGTACTCCTGTACAAAAAAAGGGAACCATCTCAACCTTCCAAATCTCTCTAACTTTCTGTTCTTTCCTATAGTTTTTTCGAATCTACCCAGCAGGACGTTTAAAAACATCTCAATTCTTCTAATCTTTTCCTCTGCTCGCCAATGCTTTATGTCTTTTGGTCCTCTTTCTTTCAGTTTTGGTGAATGCCACCGGTCATCCTTTAAATCTATAAATAGTGGGTGTGCCTCATGGTTCTGTTTTATCCCTAACTCTTTCTACTTTCCATAAAAGACCTCTCTCTATTGCTTCATCAACACATCTACTCTAATGTCGAAGACTTCACCCTTCATTATCCCTCATTTTTGTAGACGTCCTTTTCAACAACAATTAGCTCACGCTAGAAAGGCCCCTTTGGATCAACTAGAATCTGATCTTTTTCTCAAATTTCTTTGAGGCATTGAGAACAAGGTTGGTTTTCATTACTCAAGCTCAGCTCCTCCATCTTTTCACTCCACATAATTTTTCAGCACGGCTATAACAATCTTCTTTGAAAAACAACATAACCAAACTTAGTCCTGTCCTCAAATATTCTTGGTGTTTATTTTTCTCGTGCCTTAATTGGAAGGTTCACATCTTCTCTTTTAAACAAGCTTCAAAAGTTGGGGTTTTGAGGCACATTCAGTACTTTCTTCCCCCACCTAAGTTTTGATCATTACAGGGAATCCGTTTGCCCTGTAAAGCAGTATGCCTAAACTCATCTGGATGATTACACTCACACTTTCTCTTTAATGGTATGAGTCTAGGGCTTTTCGTCTTATCAAGTGAATTGTTGCATCACTCTCTTTATTTACATCATTATTAAAACGGAACACTGCTCTTCTGAGCTCTTTCAATCAAATACCTCCTCCATTGAGAAGGGTTTTGCGTGCGACACTCCTTTCTACACAGTACCTCAGTCTTAACAGCTATGTTCACTAAATCTTACATGTACTCCACTGGTAATAGTCTGGAACATACTCTCCGCTATTTTTTTCCAACTACCTATAAACCTTTTGCGTGCAGTATCTTTAAATAACAACACCGTACGATACCTTTAATTTTGTAAATCACAAGAAAAGCTAAAATTGTTGTAACTGTACAATTCCAGCGACTATTTTTTTTTATTGAGAAAAGGTATGAAGAATATGTATATATATATATATATATATATTATATATATATATATATATATATATATATATTTTATATATATATATATATCTATTTTTTATATTATATATATATAATATATATATATATATATTATATATATATATTATATATTATCTATATATATTATACATATATTATACACATGCTTTAAATATTCGCATTGACTTTCGCATTCACAAATATTGAAAATAAATTATTTGCATTCACACTCGGAAACTCGGAATGCGATTAGAAATTGTTCTGATGGAACTTGTTAGAAAGTTTAACAACTTTTGTGAGAAACTGATTAGAATTAGTTGACTAGTGCGTCTCAAGGTAGCAACAGTAATTTTGAGTCACAATCGAAATCTAATGCAATATGTAATACTGGGTGGCTCCGTACGTTGTGAGTATATCGCTCGAATCAACTGTTTGAAGGAATTCCCAATGTATCTTATCCAGTGGTGGTTTGGAATTACTTCGATATTGTTTCCATGACAACGCAAACCGTTCACTTTGCAATCGTAATTATTCCCGGAAAGGAAGATGATATCCGGGTTATGAACTATCTAAGCAGCAAAACACAATGAAAATGTAGAAAGAAAATGAGTAAAAAGTAAAGGATCCCCAATTCCAGATTTAAGAAGGAATGAAATTACTCTTGAAACTAATATAAATACAAATATATGATACATGGAAGCGAAAAATCATAAAGATGGATATAGTAAATTTACAGAAATTATAGAAAAGGATGTTCTTGCTGCTTCGTCCACTCTGAATAGTCTTGGTTTTGTAGCGGCTAGCAAAAGTACGGTCCTTTTCATCACACTAACCAAAGGAAGTACTACAGAAGATATTATTTGAAGAAAAAGTTCAAGAATTCAATAACCTCTATCAAATAAATCATCAGGCTAGCTTCTCCAACCAACGAATGGTCCAGATACTCATCAGCAGTTTCTTTTTTTCTCTGAGTAAGTCAATGTGCGGGGGCCGTTGGAACAATTATTTCAGACAGTCAAATTTGTGTGGTGCTCGACCCTCTCACTGAATGTCACACAGGTGAACATATCAGTGACGTATTTTGAAATTTTGTCGAAATGGAACCTATTTACAGATGATGTCCACTGTGTCCTGAAGAGATCGCTGGTGCCAATATAAAGAAAGTTATGTTCCTTTCTTGAGTGAACAGCACAAACTCCGTCAGTCATCAAAATTAGAAAATGTCGTGACATCCTCAAACAAGAGTCAACGAGTTCTCTCAAAATATAGATTAATTGCGGCACACTTGAAACCATTCGACCATGGCTCAGTAAGAACTAAATAAAGTTGCAGCCAGGTTAAAGTTCGCTTAACTTTCAGATACATGACGTTACTGACTGAAATGTTGTTTAAGGTTGGCAAGAACTTAATGATCTTTTCTGCCTACGGCCGTTTCTGAAATGAATAAAAATAAATGTCTTCCCATCCCATGACAATTTCTATTCTAATTTCTAACCAATACTGTATCATTGTACTCCAATCATTTTAAAGATATCATTATGATAATCAGCAAACACTTTGTCATCATCCTCTCGTAATAACTCCGAAGATAGTATTAATTCCATCAGACAATGCAGGTCAAGGAATAAAATGGTGAGAGAGGCGGATAATGAGCACTTTCTCTCCTCTAAAATTATGGTTCGGTTAAATTTGTTATTGTACCAATAAATGATGGGACAATGAACATCATAATGGGAAAACTATTTGTTTACCTTGCACTCGTTAATTTTTGATAACCTCGGAATAGAATATCAGCGTGTTCCTACAAACTTAAGTGATCCTACTCGTTAATTTTCTTCGCTCCAAAAAATAACTTTTGTAAACCTTCCTTTCTACTCTTAATCGCTCTGATGATCTGTAGCTAATACACCTACTGAAGGGCATATAATATATATATATATATATATAATATATATATATATATTATATATATATATATATATATATATATAATATATATATATATTATATATATATATATAATATTATATTATATCATATGGAATCAAAAGTATGTATGAACGATAGTGAAGCGTGTGTAAGAAATAAATGGTGTCAAAAGTGATTGGTTTTTTATTAATAGTAGCGGAGTGAGGCAGGGATGTGTTGTGTCCCCTTGGTTATTCAATTTGTATATGGATGTGGTTATGAAAGAATTAGAAATGGTGGTGGCAGGTAATGGTGTTAGAATGATGGAGAATGGCGGTGAGTGGAGGGTGCCCTACCTATTATATGCGGATGATTTGGTTTTGTGTAGTGATCTGAAAAGAGATTTGAGAGGAATTGGTAGAGAGATTTGGCAGGATGTGTAAAGGATGGGTTTGAAGGTAAACGTAGATAAGAGTAAGGTTATGGTCGTGAGGGAGGACAGTCCTCGGTGTGAAGTTAGTTAGACGGTGAGTATCTGGAACAAGTGTCTGCTTTTTAAATATTTAGGATATATGTTTGGATAGAAAAGGAACGGATGAGTAGAGTGTAGTAGCGAAAGTTGTAGATGGCAGGGAAAGGTGGCTGTGCAATTAAATTGTTGGTGGATGTAAAGGGACTAAGTCTTGAGTGCACTAGGGTCTTACATGAAGGTATGTTGTTACCTGTTTTAATGTATACTAGCGAAACTATGGTCTGGGAGACCGAAGAAAAAGTGGATTGAGTCAGTAAACGAATGTTTGAAGGAGAGAAATGTGAGTTTGGCAGAGGCGAGAATAAAGGTCCATAATAGGAGTGAATGGCGGGGTTTTGTGAGGGGGTATGGTTGTGGCCACCTGGGCCAGGGATGAACCCTACAACTTGACGATATTGAGGGTCGTCACCGTCCCGTGAAGCCTAGGGTGGATTTTTCTGACTGCGCCGAGTTTCTCACTATAGGTATAGAGGGGGGGTAAGGCTGGGCTTTCTTTTTCGAATTGTGTAATGCTCTTATATTTCACAACCACCTTACCCACCTCTTGGGGAAAAAAAAAAGAAGTATATATATATATATATATATATATATATATATATATATATAATATTGATATAAAAATAAAGAAAAAAAATTTATATATATATATATATATATATATATATATATATATATATATATATATATATATAGGGTGTCTCACGAGTTATGTTACAGCGGTGTATCACCGTACGGGATGTTTAAGTATGAAAATGTGTAAGAATATAAGTTCGATTATTTAATTCATTAAGGATTGAATGTATGTTTAGTTGGTGTCTGCACAAGCGCAATAACAAAACGCGCAGAAACATGAAGAAGTCGAATGGGATGCTATATTTTTTTATGGCTTCTGTGAAATGCACATAAAAAATGAGGAGGGCTCTTCCTCTCGATATTATTTGATACGGTTGTTCGTTTCCACGCATTGCATCCATAAACAACTAGACGTCCTTCGTAGACATCATGTGCCTACAAAAGCCGAAACGCGTCAATATGAAATAATTAGGTTAAATACAATAGGATATCCAATAGTATTTAAAAATATCGATACGCTAACAAAGGAATTAAATTAAAATACCTAATGCATACCCTTTTAGATTATATTGATCCGTAGCCTAATAAATACGGCCATGTGAATGTGTACAACCAACTAACAGCTATCATATGGAGGTTATGTCATAACCTACAATGCGTAATAAAGTGTAGTGAAACCTATAACTTCAGAGTGGTTTGTTTAGTCAGAACCATTTGGAACATGCCACGTGACCAGTATACACAGGACATGTTGGAGGTGTACATTACGCAAAACAGGAATGCTCGCAGAGCTGCTGCAGAATATGGACAACGTTATCCACACCGACGACCGCCGAGCCACATGGCATTCCATAGAGTTTACAGACGGTTTCAAGATACAGGGTCGAAGTTTCAACCCCTTCATCACATACGGGAGGGGGGTCGTGTCCGTACATTTCGAACGTCGAACTGGACGTTCTCATACACCCATGAAATCCACACGTCTCATTAACGGCCCAGCTAGTTCGGTTTGGGAATATCGAAGGAACCAATACAACAGATTTGTGTTATACTACAACATGTATCCCACATAGCCACACATTGTGCAAGGTTTGCATCGTGGAGACCACAACAACGACGGCTGGGATTCCTGGCTGTCATTGATTGGCTTCTAATGGATGTACCGGAATTATTGGAAAATATCTTATGGACCAATGAATTTGGCTTTTTACCAATAAACGGTGTATAACAGGTGGAACTTCAGACATTGGGCAGAAACAAACCCCCAATAACATTCACTAAGCCAATCTATCAGGTTCATACTCAGTTCAACGTTTGGTGTGGTATCTCAATAGTAAAGGATTCGGGCCTTACTTCTTCGAGGGAAATTTGACAGAACAGCGTTACCTCCATTTCCTGCAGGCCGTCCTTGTTGACCTCCTGAGTGATATACCTTAGGACACGACGAAGAAATATTAACAAACATGATGGGTGCCCAAGCACAAAATGCAGCTTGTGACGACCGACCTCGACAGAACCTTTCCGGGAAGATGGATCGGAAGATCTGGTCCATTTCCATGGCCTGCGCGTTTACCCGACTTAACACCACTGGACTACTTTCTGTGGGGGTAACTCAAACATACCGTGTACGCTGGGTTTATTGACCCAGTAACCTCGCCCGATGATCTTCGTCGTCGAATAACCAACGATGTAGGGGAATCAACCCGGCATCACTGTCATTGGCATGCAATGGAACCTAGCGCCAGAGGGCTGAGACATGTATTCGCCTGGATGGAAGCGTCTTCGAACAACTTTTGTAAATACTGTATGTACAATTGAAAACAGACCTGAGCGTTCTTCTTCCTTTTGGCAATGCTGTGGATTAAGATTTCATAGGTGGTAAAATTTGTTATGATACTAATTAACACGTTATTCACATTACATTA
>JABUQX010021884.1:0-5000 GCA_015478945.1 Trachelipus rathkii
GTATAGTGAGAGATTTAACGGAATAGAGTAATGGTGGAATAAACAAGGAGTGAGTAATATTTAAGTGAGTATATATATATATATATATTATATATATATATAATATATATATAATATATTAATATATTTATTATATAATATATATATATATATATATACGTATTTATATATATAATATATATATATATATATATATATATATATATATATATATATATATATATATATATATATATATTATATATATATATATATATTTATATATATAAATATATAGTATATATATATAATTATATAGTAATATATATATATATTATAGAATAGATATATATATAAAGAAAATAGGGCAAAACCTGTATTTCTGCTAATATATATAATATATAAATTATATAAAAATATATATATATATATAGTTCCCCCCTTTTTCCCCCTCCTTTTTTGGAAAAGCCCAAAATTAAAAAAAAACAATTTGTTAATTTCCAACCAGTTATTTATATAAATCTACATTTTATTTTTATAAATCTTCTAGCAACATTTATCTTTTAAACTTAGTTCTTATAATTTTATTTTCTCCCCCATTGCTTTCATCAACTAATTTTTATGTTTTGTTACAGATTTTATTTAATGTAAATTTTTGTTTTTATTTTATATTTATGCTCTTCCCGTAATCTTTTTTTGTTTTACATCGTTATATATATATATATATTATACTATATATATATATATATATATATATACTTATATATATATTATAATATTATAAATATATATATATATATATATATATATATAATATAGTATTAATATATATATATATATAAAGTAATGGCTTAATTAAATATAGCTTGTGAAATCCTTAACTATATAAAGAAAATCAAAATACTCTTCAAATTAGCCTTGAGTCTGAGATTCAATATTTAAAAGAAATTTAATTGAGAATTATTGGCAGTTGATGATTTAAAGTATTTGATATTAAACTTAACAATCTCTTCTTCACAGTTTTGTTTTTCTTATATTTCTATGAGGATTTCACAAGTCTTAGCTCTCTTATGGCAGTACTGGCTACTATTACTGTTGGTCTTAAGTCTATATACCGTTTATATATATATATATATATAATATATATAATATATAAATATATATTTATATATATATAGTATATATTATATATATATTATATATATATATACAACCATCATCAATGTTCAGGGCTAAGAATAAGACAGAAAGAGTTCTTCTAAACCAATTAGTGCAACTCATCCAACCTCCTCATCCTATTCTTCTTCTCATCTTTTCCCTTTCCTTTTATCAAGAATTATTTTTATTTTCTTCTTCATTTCTCCTACTCTTTATTTAGTGTTATTAATCAATGTGATAATTAGTTTTAAAGGCTAACAAAAGTTTAAAGAGATTAACGAAATAGCAACCTTAAGGGGAGAGTTTGAGCAGAAGGAGAAGAAAGTCAACGTAATTATACAATAAAAAAATGCTTATAAAAAGAATATAATAAATAAGTAAATAAAAAAATTAATTAAGTATTAAATAAGTAATGGAAAAAATAAAATAACTAAATAATAAATAAATAAATAAATAAATAAATAAATAAGTAAATAAATAAATAAATAAAATAATAAATAATATAAATAAATAAACTTTAATCAGAATTTTTATCTTTTGGAGGTACCTGCTTTAAATATTATATTTATATTAATAATAATTAATTATTTAATGTAATTCATTCAATGGGTAATAAATTTATTCGATTGTCTTCTACGGCAAAAATTTTAAATTATAACAAAATATTTGGTTTTGATTATAAATTATTGTCTTTCAATTAAAATAAAATTTTTAATCGCTCGCAAACCGTTACGCAAACAAAGCAGCAACTGAGTTCGAAGGCATAGGCCCGGGTTCGATCCTTAGTTCGAATCCTAGGTAGAAGTTACCTAGAGTAGTTCCCTTTCAAAGAACAGGGCACTGCCTTTGGAGGTATGAATTATAAATAAAAATATAAGAGGGAAGTGGAATTTATGGTTTGATTTTACAGCTCCTTAGACTTCTTCTACATAAGCGTTTTAAACGCGGCGTTTTTGACTCGGCGTTTTTGACTCGGCGTTTTAAACGTGGCGTTTTTGACGCGGCGTTTTAAACGTGGCGTTTTTGACTCGGCACTAACGCCAATTGAATAAATAAATGGTATTACATACAGTAAGTTACATCTATAGTGGCAACTTATAATTTTACTAATTGACCATAATAATTGACGTTTTTCTCGGCGTTAAAAGCCAGATTGTAAGCGCTCGTAGCGTGGAGTAGATGCGTTATTTAACGGGGTTTCCCTAAAACGACATTAATAGACTAATTTTACTTCATAGGTTTGGTTACAGTTCCGTGGCACGACGGTAGAGCGATTGCCTTATGTATTTGGAAAGACGCTGGTTCGATCCCCCACCCATGAAAAACCGTGCTAAAAGTGTAAAAAACCTGTGGGTTTAAGGATTTAAGCATGCATCAGTTCTAATTTTCAACACTATTAAACTACCTAAAATTCTTGAAATACTTTTCTCATTTTGAATATGTGGCAACTCAGAACTATATAATATATGGGTATATTATATATATATATATATATATATATATAGTTATATATATATATATAATATATATATATATATATATATATATATATATATAGGTATATATAATATATATATATATATTATATATTATAATATAATATATTTAATATGTATATTATAGTGAAGCCTAAAATCAAAAAATTTTGTTGAAACTCGGAAACAATTTTAAAAACTTCCAACCTTTTTTCAGTTATAAAAAATGGATTCTGTTGGATTATAGACACCATGTAAATAAATAAATAAAAGAAACATATAGGAGTGTAAGTTTTTAATTAAAAGAGGAGGAAGAATATAATTATAAAAATAGTGAAACAATGATCAATATTTTAAACTCATTACAGAATTCAAATTCACTTCCAGTTTTATTTATTTTTATACATTTTTAAAACACTTAACCAACCATAATCTTTTACTTTATACTTTTTGCGTGAACAATGCTGAAATTCTTCTTGTTTCAGTGATAATGTATAGCATATATATATATAGTATATATATATTATATATATATATATATGATATATATATTATATATATATATATATATAATATATACTATATATATATAATATATATATATATATATATATATATATAATATATAATATATATATATATATATATATATATATATATATATATATATATATATATATTATATAATATATTATATATATATATATATATATATATATATATATATATATTATATATATAGTGGAGATAGTACGTAGGGTGATTCAAGTATTCACATGGGAAGATGCTTTGTGGGAAAGAAGGTTAGAATAATAGGAAAGTTAGTAATTAGATGATTTATTTTAGATAATTGTAAAGATATAATAGTCATATTGATGGTAATGAATGATTGATAAAAAGGGGATTATGTTAGAGTAGAGTGTACTGGAATAGTAGTAATATGGTAATAGGTAGGGTTAAAATTAGGTATATAAGTATATATTAGGTGAGCCATATTATATATAGTAGAATTAATATATAGTAGCAGAATGTAGTGTGAATAAGTATTTAGGAGTAGAAGTAAGTGAGATGTTTATATATATATAATATATATATACCAGTATATATATATTGCCTATATAGTATATAATACTACTATATATATATGAGTATATATATTGGGGTTAAGTGAGATAGATAGGAGACTCATATAAGATTCAAAACCAAAAGTTAAACCAATCGTTATTTATATCTACATATTTTTTAATAACATTTTAAAGTGTCTATGAAGAGAATATATAGTAGTATATATATATATATATATATATAATAGGGAGAGGGTGGAATTGTATATGGTAATAGGGTGAGTGAAGATGGGTAATGTAGATAACATTGAATATATAATTATTGAGCGGGATGATACGCCTTAGTTATGAGCGTAAAGATATCTAGTAAAGTAGGCTGTAAGTTATAAAGTGAGAGAGAGTGAACTTAGGGACATCTTGTGAAGAGGAAGAGTGGCGTAGTGACGATTAAATTGAGATACTTACCAATAATAAAATTCCTATGTTAAAATAAAAAAAAGTGTTAATATAAAATAGAATATATAGCATGAAGAAGAAAGAATATACAATCATGCATATCAGTCTAATTTATACTTTATAAGGAAGTCTGGTCTTATAGAAGAGATTATTAGAGATAGGTATTGGAGTAGTAGTTTTTTGTAAAATAAGCAGTGTAATTATTATTTCATAGTATCTTTAGGTTGCGAACGCGTTTATTTGTAAATGAGAGGAAACAAGAGGAATGAAAGTATTATGATCATCATTATGGTGAGGATGAGATTAATGTATACATAGATCTAATATAGTGATATATGAGGGAAATTATGGAAGATGTGGTTGTGTGAGATATCTTATATACAATATACATTCAAAATAAAAGCATTTCTTTACTCTATAACAAAATTATATTTTATGTAATTATAGTCAATCGAGTTATTGATATAAAAGATTTTTAGATATAGCGTTTAATATTTTAATAGAATTAAATATATCATATTGAAGCTAATTGAATATAGTCTCATAACATTTGTGCATTCTATAAGAAGAAGTTCTCGGAATGTTAATATTTATGTTTAATAGCTATATTATAGATCTGAAGAGGAGGCTGACTATCGTGTGTGAGAGCTATTTGTGTGTGTTTAAGTATTCAATATTAAATATTTATGTGAAAACGAGATATATTTAATTTTTAAGAAAAAGAGCAAAATTAGTATCTATATCATTTCAGTTTCTGTTGCTATATTATTTGTTAACGTTTCTATATAACAATTCGAATTAAGTTGGTGAAATGTGAGACAGGATATAATAGTAAGATTTAAGAAGTGCATTCTTGATGTGGTGATCT
>JABUQX010021885.1:5000-7500 GCA_015478945.1 Trachelipus rathkii
TAGTATATCAACCTTTTTGAGAATTAAATACAACTGAATAATTTAAACAAAAAATTTTAATTTAATTTAATTTTGGGGGGGGGTTTTAAATACAAACCCAAAAATTTCCCATTTTTTCTTATAAGTGCCTAAACGAATTGAATTTTTTAAGAAGTTTCGTTTATTTGTGTCAATAAAGTAATTTCCCTTTATCTCTGTTGAGTATCATAAAAAAGTCAATAACCATAAATTTAGAAAGCTGTACGAAGCATATATTATAAAAAATAGTCAAAACTTCAACATATAATATATATATATATATATAATATATATATATATATCATATATATATATATATAAATTATATATATAATCATATTTATATACATTTATAGATCATACTATATATGTTTAAAACATCTATATTTATAAATTTTATATAAAATATAATATATATATATATATATACATATATAGTATAATATATATATATATATAATATATAATAATACTATATATATATAATATAATATATAATAATATAATATATATATAATATATATATATATATATATATATATAGAAATATAAATAATATATATATAATATCACTTATATAGAATATACATTTTATATGACAACGCAAATAGTGTGAATCAAACGACAAGTCAGTAGCATCAATTATTTTACTGAATTTATTTACTAAGTAAAAATTATACCGTGAAAATATTGTATCTAAGAGAATTAATGACTTCGTGAAAATGGAGAAATTATAACTAAAAGATGCAGCGTGAGCGTGAGTCGGAGCCGAGCATTTTAAAATGCTGGAGCCTAAGCCGGAGCCGGCAAAACCTTTACTAGCTCGCAGTCCCTGGTAGGAGATGTGAACTTTTAAAATTATGGAGCTGAGCTTGGCTGGAGCTGGAGCTGAAGCTGGAGTTAGAGCCGAAGCCGAGCCGGAGCCGGAGCTGGAGCCGGAGCCCTAGCAGGAGCAAGATGTTTTGAAATGATTGAGCGGGAAGTGGACTGAAGTTTGGAACCTCAAAAAAAAAAAAAAAAAAAAAAAATAATGACTCTGTAGCCCCGTTAATAATTGTCCGCTTTAAAATTCTTTTACTACTTTGAATCAAAAACAAAAAAACTCTTCAAATAAATTCATAGCTTTTAGCGAATACTTTACAGTTTCCCTTTTAACATATTACATATTTAAGTCTCGACTTGTTCACATTTCTGGCCCTCAATATATACTGTTTGATTCTGTTGTTTATAAATTTATTTCATATATATATATATATATATATTATAGTAATATATATATAATAATATATATATATATAAATATATATATATATATATATAGTATATATATATTATAAATATATATATTTATAAAAAAAATATAAAGCAATATTATTATATATATATATATAATAATATATCTATTATTACACACATACAACAGGGTGTTGTCAGAATGAAACGCGGCCATTTCATTAATGCATTTACATTGATGGAAAATTAGAAGCAGAATCTCTATACATGTACGCTCGTAGGCTTCGTTACGGAGTTGCTAGAGATGGCCAACCTATAGTGGGTATACAGGATGCTACACAGTATTCCCGCAAAACAACAAAATTGCTATTTCTTTATTCATGGACATTATAATACACATATATGGTTACACTAGGTGTTAAATGCGAAACCGCCCAGCCCTGATGGCCGTGCAACGACATCCCGTAAACGAATGTGGCAGACTGGCATTCATCTGCTGTTATGTCTTTACACGCCTGCCTGATTCTTTCCTATAGTTCCCGAACGCCATTGACTGAGATAGCTATACGACACCTTTGATTGCGCCCTGGCAAAGAAATCCAAAGGTGTGAGACCCGGCAAACGTGGAGGCCGTTCAACATTGCCTTTTCGACCTATATATCGTAAAGGGTGGTTAGTATTAAGCCAGGTGCGTTTGTTCCTGGCAGTGTGTGCTGGGTAGCCACTCAACTGAAAGCACATGTAACATAGATTTAACACGGGTACATCATCAAGAAGCTCTCCGAACCCATTCCGGAGGAATTGAAGGTAGTTCTGGCGGTTCAGGCGGTCAAGTAGAAAATAAGGGCTGAGGAGATTGTGACCCAGTAATCCCAGTCACGCATTTCATTTAAATTCATGCTGGTAATGGTGCTCCCTGATTGAATGAGGATTCTCCCACGCCCACACGTGACTGTTTCTCTGGTTGTGAGTGCCACGTCAACTGAAATGGCTTCGTCCGTTGGATACCGCACTGCATATGCACGCCGCGCCTCACTAGCATTTCCGTCGCGCAATCCGTACACGTACACATTATCGGCATACTCCCCGTTGGAATAGGCCTGTGACATCGAAAAACGAATGTAATATTATGATAAACGAATGCAATATTATGATACACGAAAATTACGATACGATAATAGTAAGACAATATTGACGGTGAAGACGTAACACTTGTATATTTGCAAACTAACCCTGCGATAAGTTATAT
>JABUQX010021886.1:0-37564 GCA_015478945.1 Trachelipus rathkii
TCTCTTCACGTCCCAGATTAGAGATCATCGCAACCCTGGATTTTATTTCCAAGATTGCAACACCCTTTAGCAACCAATTGCCCAATGGCGCAAGCCCTTTATTCACTTTGTATTTTAGTTTTCGCATGACTGAGTACTCTTACTGATGCGCATTTCCTGCTTACACGTGTATATTCTGTATTTAGTGACTTTGTTGATGTTGCCTTTTGTCTGGCTCTTCAAATTCATTATTTGAAAGCAAAGGCTAAAACATTTTTCAATATTGCTTTTATGAATTTAGTCATTATGTAATGTAATTTAATGGTGCATGTTGGTAAATAATGGGTGATTATACATAATCAACCGTGCTTGCTTTAACCAAGTCACTAAGTTCAAGTAAGTCATACGTTGTGTAATGTAGGTGTAAAGAACTCACATGTGAGCCACATTGCCTTGGTTTTTTACACACGACATTTTTTAACACACGAGTTAGAGAGATGTATTTTGTTGAAGAAACAAAGAGCACTCAATACTAACTATGCTAACTAGAAGATAGTTTTAATGATACGATTGAAATACTTTCAGTATCATCTATTGGAGATACATAAAACACCGCTGTCTTTTTTCCCTCATCTTCTGTTACACCTTATTTTCAATAAAGAGGCATCTCAAGAATAATTATCTTTATATTCGTTGAGAGGTTTCCTTATTGCTTTGTGATAAGGGATTATAGTACACATATGTACGTACATGTTTCGTGTACGTATGTATGTTTATTAATAGTTCTATCTTAGAAAAAAGCAGAGCAAGGGGCGGAAAAGGAATGAATGGTTTGTTTGGCGTTCTTCTTCACACTACAAAATATAATCGCAATTAAATTACATGCATTTTTTTGTATGTTACCACGCAATATAACTATTATTTGGTGTGTTGGTATTGGTAGTTAGCTATCCTTAAAGGAAAAGGAGAAAAGAAGAAAGAAAACCAATGTTGGATTAGTATTTACAGGCAAACAAGAAGTCAATTTACTCCAGTGCTTAACTAACGAGCGTTTATACGAAAGAAAAGGAAAGAAGGGAAAGAGAATTAAGAGTAAAGAGAATAAAGATAAATATAGAAAGAGAAGAAAAAAATGATAATGAAAAGAAAGAAGAAAAAAGAAGAGAATAAAAAAGAAGAAGCAAGAAAAAGAGGAGAGAAGAAGGGGGCTGCATATTACCCCTTTAGTCGCTCAATATCTCCCCAATTTATCGAATAGGTTACAAAGCAAAATCGGAAGTTGTTTCGCCCAATTATTACTACCAACCCCACCCCGCTTGGCTCCTCACGTTCTTTGTGACCAGCGGCAACACCAATTATTATTTCCTTTTTCGTTCGCGCCCGTAATTTTCCCTCATCAGCACTAGCACTTGTAAGGCATCGTGCTTAGCGGGCAAGCGTATAATCATCCGCTTTGGCGGGTGACACCTCTTCCCTACCTGCGCTGCCACTTTATAATCCCCGCTATGAGCCCCACTCGCGAGACCGCTGCTGATTGAATATATTCCTTCTCAATTTTTAGGTTTTTTCAGCGGGGACTTGATGAACGCGCTGTACGTTCCAAATATGAATGATTATATATTAATGCTATATTTAATGGAATTATATATTCGATGCGAAATCCGGGAGAACTTTGTACATAAGACAAAATTTATTCCACCATTTTAGATCTCGAAAAGATATACATCATAGGTGTTTAAAAAACTTAAGAAGGAATTTTGAGGGGGAGATTAAAGTAAATTTACTTTTAAATTACATTAAAATGCTTCTATCCCTAGTTATAATTTAATTTTTCTTTTCTTTTCACATTTGCCAACCCTATACAAAAATACTTTAATCAAAACAATAAACCATACTTGTTAGGGGAATCAAGGTTTCTTTGAAAGAAAGAATTAAATTCGACAATTCGGAGGAAAATGGAGACATTATCTTCCAATCTGTGATAATGAGCTTTCCTTTTTTTTTTATTTCCTTTTTTTTTTTCTTTATTATTCTTTTAGTATATTTTTGCCCTTTTTATATATTTCTTAGAGAAAGCTATTATTATTATATATTACTTTTCTATTATTATTATATTATTATTAAATTATTTTATTATATATATATTAATTATTATATATTATTATGTATATTATATAATTATTATATTGTAGTATTACAAATATGTTATAGTCGAAATTTATATATTATTAAGCAATTATTATTATTTCTTTTTATATATTATTATATTATTATTATTTATTATTATTAATATAATATTATTATTATATGTAGCTTATTATTATTATTATTATCATTAAGTAATATTCTTCTTATATATTGTTAATGTTATTAAAGTAAATATTATATTTTTAGAATTATTATTATTTATAGTTATAATTATATTATTTTTATATTATTTTATTTTATAAGATTCTTGAGTAAAATATATTTAATTATAAAATGTTCGTAAATTTAGATTTAAATTATTATTATTATTATATATTATTATTATTATTATTATATATTATTATTATTATTTCATAAAATATTATATTTTATTATTATTATCTATTATTATATATTTATTATTATATTGTAGTTATTATATATATTTGTATAATTATTAATATTATATATTTATTAGTACATTTTGTTAGTATTTCTCTTATTATATCAAGTCATCATATTACTAGTTTATTATTACTTTTATATTATTAATTTTATTATTATTAAATATAAAATCATTATTAAAATTAATAATTAAAGAAAAATTATATTATTATATATTATTATTATAGTAATCAATTATTATTATTTTATTATTATTATTATTATCATTATATTCTATTATTTATATTCATTATTATTATATTATTATATATATATTATTATTATTATATTAAATATATTATTATTATTATTATTATTATTATTATGGCTTTTATCCGCGTGATTTTGTATATAGATATTACTTAAGATCTATATGTATATACTATAGGGTAGATTAAGTTCGCATTTTTTTAGCAATCACTTTTCATTTTTTTTTTGCATTTTGTATTTTATTTGCAGTTAAAGTTGAAGCAGAATAATTTTTTTGGTTTGGTATCTTTTACTCATATATTATATTAGCTATATTAATATTTTATTCCCACTTTTTTGAGTATTAGTCTGTATTTGTTGGAACATTACAGACTAGGACAAGAACAGACAAAAAACACAGTTATACATTGTATGTAACGCGCTTTAATATTTTGTATAATTACCTTTCCTTTTTTGGTTTTTTATAGCAAACATATAAGATCTATTGACAAGTCAAGGAGCAAAAGGAGACTAGTCCCCATGAAATTTCGCAATTCAGGGCATCGAAAGAGGAAGGTCGCATTCGGAACGAAAGAATACCAAAAGAAAAAACGACACAGGCAACAAGACCTTCTAGTCTATCCTTGGAGTCTACATCAAGAGTTAGTTAGCAAACCGCACTGTTGAGAACATATCTGATTTGAATAATGTGGATTCGACGGACACAAAAGAGCTCAGGGACTCGAAACGAGTTCGTTTATCTCAAAGGGCTCGTCTCAGTCTTGCCTCTACCGAACTTGAAGATTTATTATCAGCTCCTGAGGCCTCTTCAGCGTCTATTCTCACACTTAGTCAATTATTAAACGACATCAGTTTAAAACTTGACGAGAGTGACAAGATCATTCAAGACTCCTTGAACGGTTCATTATTCATTGCAGACGATACCGAATGTTTTAAAATTCAAAAGGAGATCAGGGAAGAACTAAATAAATCGTGCTGCAGAATAATCTGAAACTCTATGAAAAATATCTAAGTAAAGGTTCACTGTTACTTCTTCACCTCAACTAGGAATCTATGATTGCTTCTATGGAACAACCATAACATTCGGTCTTTTTAGGCCTACCTACTAAAAATCCACTGTTGTGATGGAAATTCAATTGATATTCAATCATCTTTAGAGTCATTACGCGCATAGAACAGAAGGTCACGAGATGTATAAGACAATATTAAAATTGAACTTCTTTTCAGACTAGCCTAAGGGGTAAATGCCTATGAAAACTTGTTTCCGGATACTCACGGGTCGAAGAGAACTACCAGATTGGTTCTGAGCAGCTCAAAAATGATTTTTCGGTAAACAAAGCATCAAGGTCAATGAGTCGCTAATTTTGAAAAATATGTCGATGTCATTCCCCTGAATATTAATCAGGAGCGATCTGTATAGATTTTAAAGCAGATTCTGTTCTCGCTAGGTAAATCTTAAGAATGAAGAGAATTGATGAGTGACTTGTAAGAGTTGCATCAATCATTCCTAGGTTCCCTCTAGCTCAGAAAATACCCCAGCGAGAAGATAATAGGACAAAGTAACCTGGGCGAACGGTCAAAGAAAATTGGACTCTAGACTTTCTCGTGGAGATGGTAGATCAAGCCCTCTCTTTTTTGGAAGCATCTAGACAAATTTCTTCCGAAATCAAAGGAGCTAAGGAGACCAGGGAATCATCTAAAGGAAGTAACACTTCACAACAATCACCAACAAACAAACAGATGTCCACAGGAGCCAAACCGAAGGCTTCAACAATTTTGACTACTACGGGAACAAAAACCCACTCTACAAAACAGCCTGCTCAAAATGCGGCCCCCACCAGTCAGAATACTGAGGATAAAGTAATAACATGTAGATTTTGTAAAGGACCGCATTATCCTTCGGAGTGTGTCTTGCCTCCGACACCAGAATTGAGACAACAGGTTGTTAAGGCCCAAGGTTGGTGTGAAAGGTGTTTGGCTCAGAACCACACCACCTCCGATTGCAAAAACCAAAGGCCTTGTTTAAGTGTCAGGCAACAGTCATCAATGTAGTGTTTCTTGTCGTCAAAATGGAATACCAGAGCCAGAGGGCCAAACGTTACCTCACAGACACAACCTGCGTCTCCTCCTCAGGAGACTTCGTTAATGTGAGAACACTCCTCTCACAGAATACCATTAGGCAGACTTATCTGTTTTATAAGGAGACAAGACTTATACTTGTAAAGAGCGCTTTTCGATAGGATCAAGTCCTCGCAACGCAGTCTGTGACTCGCCCAGTGGTAGAGAGCATGCAATGTGTTCCTCACTCCCAAATTTCGGTATAGCTAATTAACCCGGCATCAATCAAAATGGCCCCGCCATGTTGCGTCGATGTCGTGACGGTCTTAAAATTATATATGGAGATTAGAGCACGCATTCACCCATCTCTGCATATCGGTTGTTGATCAGCCTTTCCACAGATATTCAATACCTCTGGATTGGTCAAAGGACACAAGGATGCTAAACGTAGACATCATGGTCAAATTAAAACCCTTATCCAACTGGAAATACCCGTGACAGAATATAGGGATTCTTCTTGGCTCGGACGCTCTTCCCCGGATTTTTGAAATCATATGAGACTTTCCGCGGAATCAACCATGATGGTTACTACCAACGTTGGAAAATTAATTTGGGGGAATTACCCTTTGTTTCCAGCAATTCTGATACAGAGACATCTAAGAGAAAAAACCATCTGTGACAAAGCAAGCTACAACTTTAGTGACTCGCCTTTCCTTATCAACGAATAAAGTTCCAAAGGTCTGTGCAAGTCTTGCTGAAGAAGGTGTGACTCTTCCAACACCAATACAATCAGGTGTATGGTGGGGAGTCATTAGAAACGCAGAAAAAAAGGTGAATTAAATTAAAAAAACTTCTAAAGGAAGAAAGTGATTTTTGTCTTCACTTGGATGGCAAAAGACTATCAAAAAGAGAGTACCAGGTTGTTTGTCTTACTAGTGTAACAAGGGAAATTAGACTTGGAATAGTACGATGCAATAGTGGTTCTTCACAAAATGTATATGATGCTTTAAAGACTATTATTGATGATTACGATGCTTGGCCAGTGATCAAAATGATCATATGTGATACAACTCCCGCTAACACTGGAAAAATTGAATGGCGTTGTTGTAAGATTACAGAAAATCATAACTGGGATTGGATTGGTTTAACGAAACCCCAATACATAGGGTGCCAGCATCATATATTAAATAGAATATTTGAGGCATGTCTGAACAATTTTCTGTCAAAACAAACTACCAAACCAAGTTTGGAATACAAATTCATTAACAAATTGGAGGAAAACAACGTGGAATTAAAGGCAGAGGCAGAGGAAGAAGTACGTGAGTGCAGCAACCTTGGTTGGAGAGACGATTGTAAGTTCTTATTTGAACTGTGCATGGCATATCAATATTACGAAAGCATGTAAGTTCCCTGATAATTAACTAGGAAAAAAGCGCCATCATTACAACAAATGCAAGATGAACTCAAGCCTATATAATACAATAATTGCATAATTTTTTAGTGCCAATCATGGCGTGAGCCCTCTGCAAGCGTTCGACACTTTATCGCCAACACAAGTGCAAGAAGCTGGTTCACCAGACCAAAAATACAGTGAAGTAATTTCGACAGAGACCTCTCGACTGCTATAGACCGAGTTTGGGATGCAACCCCCGGGGGGGATGTTTTTAGAAAAATAGATCGGTTAGAACTAGCAAGCACTTTGTATGTAATGTTACCAAAATGTTATTTAAAATCAGATTAGCAGCAATATGATTTTTATTTTTTGTACAAACCTTAAGAATATATATATAATATATATATATATATTATATATATATATATATATATAATATATAATATAATATATATATATATATTATAATATATATAATATTATATATATATATAATATATAATTATATATATAATAATAAAATATATATATATATATAGTATATAAATTTTATTTATATATATATATAATATTATATATATATATATATATTATATATTATATATACTTATATTATATTATATATATATATATAGTATACTATATATATATTAATTTATATATATATTATATATATATAATATATATAATATAATATATATTAGGGATGTGCCCGCCGCATAGTGAAAAAGCCGAATACCGAAATACCGATATTCGCAAATATATCGGACCGAAATACCGAATATTCGGCCAGAATAATCAACTTCGATATTCGGAACCCGAATGAGTTTATATTCAAAAGTTCGTCAATCCATTTAGGAAAATAAGAAAAACTTACACTGACCGTCAAACAAAAAAGGTAGGAAAATTTCTGGATGACTTTTGTAGCAGATATTAGTGAATTCGGAGGTGCTATTCCATATATATTCATCGGATTTGCCTAGTATCACATCCCGTGTTTCGTGCAAATCATGGATCACCTTAATTTTTGCACTAGCTAGGAATGAAAAAATTCCACTGGCGCACTACGTAGGCATATATAGACGTTACACTACCGGCAGTTATAATCTACAGTAAAGCAGCAAGATTATTTACAGGTCGAATGTATCGGGAATTGCATGTTAGGTTACACTTTAGTACGTCTACAATGTATGGATGCCAATGAACCTGGATGAATGTCTATCATCCATCTGAAATAAAGTCGGATGGTCCGTCATTGATGTAGTATCACCAGGTTGAACTGAAACGATCTTGTATGAGAGTATTTTTGCCGAACTTGTCCATGAGCTGTGGTCTTCGAGGTTGAGAAAAATGGCGACTACTGGACCATTGGCACAAGAGTAAAGTCTTATTACGAACAGATGACAGCAGAGCTAGCGGAGCTCTTCCAGTCAAGATGGAACCATTGTTGTATTGCAAGTGAAGTGCAGGCCTTACTCTCGCTATGGACTCCAAGCAGATACGATGACAGGATAAGTAGGCGACTGTCTATATTGACACTTCAAAGAGCTCAGTTTAAATGTGTGTATAGTTACACAACGGCAACAGGTAAGCTTCGGTTCCAGTGTTACTCGGTACGGATGAGAGAGAGTATGCAAAAATCAAGACAGTTTGAGAGGCTTACAATATCAGGATACATGAAATGGTAAATATTGCGATCGACCTTAAAATGGGTAAACCATTTTGCCGAGTCAGCAAGCGGTTTCACCAAATATCCCTGGATATCCGGCTTTATTGGGAAGCCGGGCGGCAAAAACACTGGACCAAAGCAGAATGCACCGAGGGAAAACCTTTGACGCCAGGTGACAGGAAAATCGTACGTGAACCACTTGTACAAAGAGAAAACATCATCTTACCTCACCTTGAACATTAAACTTGGTTTGATGAACAATTTGTGAAGGCCTGGACCATGATGGTGAATACTTCCGCATTATATATGCTCAACGTTTCCAGGTCTGAGTGACGAGAAGAAAAAAGCTGGGATTTTTGATGGCCCACAAATACGACAACTCCTCCTTGATGCTGCCTTTGCTACAACACAACAATGACTGTGTTAGAGGCAAGAGGGCAATCTTCTTTACAGATGATAAGCACAGAATTTTCTGGGGCAACAGGAAAGCGAGAACCAGCTAACATGGTACAGCAACTGCCTAGACAGTATTTCAATTTCATGGATATGTAACATTTTTGTAAAGTTCCACTACTTACATTCTCACCTAAGAAAATTTCCGGATAAACCTAGTGGATAGTTAAGTGGATGGCAGGCGTGAAAGCGCTTCCATCAAATCTAAAAGTTAACATGGTGAAAACAAGTTCACCAGGCAAGTGGGATATCAAATGATGGTCCGACTATCTGTTGGAGCTGATGAGGGATATTCAGACGCTATGACAGCTAGATCAGTCTACGAAGAGAAAGTTATACCATCGTAGTATGTCTACATTCTAAACCCATTCCTTCTAATTACATTCATTTGTCCTCATATTAACTCTTTATTCATAGTTTTATTTAATATGTTTTTAAATATAATCTTATCAAAGACATGTATCATTTCATTGCGATTTGTTTCTCTAGCCCTTCATATATCCAAATATTATATTATATTATATATATATAAATATAAATTATATAATATATATATATATATATTAATATATATATCAGTTATATCATAGTATATATATATATATATATATAATTATAATATATATATAATAATATATATAATATAATATATATTATAATCCCAATAATTGTGATAGACCTCTTGAAATTGATAAATAATCAATAAAAAGTTTACAAATCTGTTACACACAATATCTCACAAATGCGATGTGATATGCAAAAACCGAGTAACATTTTCGGAATCAGCACATCATTAAATCAATTGCGAGAACCCCGTTCCAAGAAATTTCATGTTTACCAGTGTTATTATACAAAGTAATAAAACAAAAAAGTAAATAACTATTTCTACCTATAGCAAACCATTCACATACTTTAAAAATAATTAATTAAAATTGAAAATTTCCAGTATTAAAGATATTAACCTTAACTTCATTTGAATAAGCTCTAAGGTTAAAATGACAGAACATTAGCAGTTCTCCTATTTCTTGTGGCTTCATAAATATTTCCTCCGGTTCTAAATATTCTTTCACTTTCGACTGAATGACGGTGGAGCTGAAAAGGTATTTTCATTGCTAAGTTTTTTTTCAAATTCCATAAACTATTTCCAGTGTTTTTTCCACCAATTGAAGGGAATATCATTGTCTTCACTGGTCAAAGTAGGCAAACTTATATATTTGTTTATTTCTGGATGTAATTCCGTATGTAGCTTTTTACTTTTATGTACAATAATCACATCGTCAGAAGAATTGGATTTCCTTTTTCCCTCTCACTTTCTTTTCTGTATGACGCTTTTGCTGCCACAATTTCTTTAAAAACAATCCATTAAAGCAGTGAAAATAGAACCTTCAGCTTCACTTTTCCCACTACGTAATCATCGTCAGCAGAAGTGTCAGGAGCTAAATTTTCATGCATTTCTTTCCATGCCTCAACGACCATAATTTTTTTACTGATTCATCTGATTCATGTTGAAAAATTAGCTTGACCGCAGTTTAAGAAAGTAGCTACAACACAAAGATTTATCACATAGAAACTTAGAAAGTTTTTTTCTACTGATTTCTTCAAGCTCTTCACGAGTGTAATTATTCCCACTGAAGCTTTGCTTTTATTCTTATTTAAAAATAGATTTATTGCTTAAATGGAAGGGATCACTTGGCGACTGTTACTTCACGTTTAATGCTTGTTTTAGTGATGTTGTCAAATGGCTCAAGTAAATGGAATAATTTTGTCACTGAAAATCAGTCAACATTTTCTGATTGCATTCAGCACCGTATATATGGATAGGGAACTTTTTGTTCAAACAATCTTTTAAAGCATATCATTAAGTTCTTTCCAGCATGTAAGAAACGTCCTTGAATTAATTTATGGCTGTTTGACATTCAGGCTGCAATCTGTAAAAGTTTTAAAGCTTTGCAAGCGTCCGTTGCTGAATGGTGAAATGAGAAGGATATGCTCTGCAAGTAAATAAAATATCTTTTAACAGACTTCTACATAATAATGAATCGTGAATGCATAGTTGCAACATCTGAATAAAAACATGAAATTGATAGCAAGCCACTCTCTCTTATACCAGCTACCATGTTTTGGTCCATTATCCCGTATCACAAAATGAATTCTATTTTTTAGAATATTGAATAATGTCAAAGGCCCTTATAGGATCTGACAAATGACAAAGATTTTCGCCATATTGGCTAAAAAATTTGGCTATATTTTTATTTTTTTTGGAAAATAAGTTTCTAAAATTTCAATTTTAAATTGAAATAACTTTCCATTATGTTGACGTAATTTATTGTTTATAAAGCTCAATATCGGCCCGAATAGTTCGGCAAAAGCCGAATACCGAATATTCGGCATTTTGGCCGATAGGCCGAATACCGAATACTACGAATATTCGGGCACATCCCTAATAGATATATTATTATATTATATATATATATATATATATTATTATATTATATATATATATATATATATATATATAATATATATATATATATATATATATATATATATATATAATATATATATATATATTATATTATGATATATATATATATATATATATATATATATATATATATATATATATTATCATCTTCCTCCTATCCCCAGATTGGGGGCGAGGTGTGTAGCATACACTTAAAACAGAAAAGTGGTAAAAGAAATTCGCAAGTCGAAAAGAAAGGCCCATTCAGTATTATTTATACTCAACCTTCAACCATTCCTTTACTGACACAATCCACATTTTCTTCTGCCTCCCAGCCGGTCGACTCCCAACACACTCACCACCATCCACCCGTTTAACCAACCGACTATCACCCATCCTTTCCACATGACCAAACCATCTCAATGTGCTTTCATTTATTCTCTCATTTACTCCTTTCTTCACACCACACTACTCCCTAATGCGTTCATTCCTCATTTTATCAATATTTCTCACACCTAACACGCCCCTAAGATTGTCCATCTGAACACTTCATACCTTAAATCTATACCTCTTATTCCAGACCATAGTTTAACTACTATACATTAACACATATAACAACATATCATGATGCAAAACCTTAGCACACTTAGGTCTTAGTCCTTTCACTCCACCAAGGAATTAATTGCACCAGCCACCTTTCTATCATTCACAACTTTCCTACAACAATCTACATCATCCGTTTCCTTTTCATCCAACGTATATCCAAAATATTTAGACTCAGATACTTGTTCCAGTTGTTCACCATTTAACATGACTTCACATCGTGGACTCTCCTCGGGTGTATTTTTCTGACTGCGACTGACTTAAGGGTATGAAGAGGACGGTAAGGGTTTCTTTTCGACTTGCTTCATATTCTTCTACTACGTTTCTGTTTCCGGTGTATGTGACGCACCTCACCCCTAATCTGGGGAAAGGAGGTGGATGATGATGATGATGATGATTTTATATATATATATATATATATATATATAATATATATATAAATTATATATATAGTATATTATATATATATATATAGTATTAATATATATCTAATAATATATATATATTATATATATTATATATTATTATATAGTATATATATATATATTTACCTTGGCCACCAGGATACATGCAGCGAAAAATACTTCCTAAATTCTTCAGCTTGAATTCTTCCTGCAGGGGTTAACTCTCCTCCCCATTTCAATATTAATACTAAAGATGGGTCTCTAGGAGAGTCTCCTATATATATATATATTATATATAATATATATATATATATTATAATATATAGTATATATATAATATATGTATATAATAATATAATATATAATAGGTATAATATATATATTATAACTATTATATATATATTTTTATATATATATATATATATATATATATATATATATATATATATATATGTATATATATAATAGTATATATATATATATATATATATATATATATATATATTCCCTCTGGCGGATAATGGCAGAAATTTCACTAACTCAAGAAAAGTACAAACCAGGGCCAAGGTGTCCTGACTCACGGAGTTTGAAATTATGCATGTCTAAGTTGGGAAAATAGTAAAAGGGAGTGCGTTCCAAATTTGCCACTGGAATAACATGCAAGATTAAGTATAACTGCTAAGTTTGGGGTTAGAAAGCTGAACAGAGAAAAGATGAAACTGCCTTGGGAAGATATGCTGCACAAGCTCTCCTCGAAGGAGGAGGTATGAGACGGGGTTTCAGAACAGAAGAGCAGTATTCGTTTTAATAACGACATTATATGAAGAGTAACCAGGGTTGGCATGAGTAGGCCCGACCCGAAAAAAACCACCCTTGGTGTTTTTCAAAAAAATCCACTTAAAAAACCCACTATTTTGCCCACTTGGGTTTTTTCTGAATAATTACATGTAAAAATAGTTAAAAAAAATGAATATTAGAAATTTTACTTTTATTTAGTTAAATGTTTATAAACATTTGAATTTATTTGTTGAAAGATATTATATATTATATATATATATATATATCTATATTATATAATATATATACTAATATATATATATATATATATTATATCTATATATATTATATTATATATATAATATATATTTATATATATCTTATAATTATATATAAATACATATAATCGTTATAATATATACGTTATAGTATATATATATATTATATATATATATATATATATATATATTATATATTTATATATATATATACTATTGGGATGCTGCAAATTTCATTTTTTTCGCATCCGCGGATGCGATGTTTGATTTTAACATCCGCGAATGCGGATGTTTAATATTATATATATATATATATATCTATATATTATATATATATATATATATATATATATATATTATATTATAGTTATTATATATATATAATATATATATATTAAATATATATCTATATATATATATATATATATATAGTATAGTATATATATAATACTATATATATATATATCCGAGATTTAGCCACAATCTATTAATCTAATTTGTTACCCAGGGTTGCGGGATGGGAAACTCCAACTCAAGTGGCCCCATGACCTCTTTTCCTAACTCGCCCTTTAATGAATAGAGAATTTTTACATGGATTATATACTTTTTTGCACTAGGCATTGAAATTCAAAATATGGGAAAGGTTATGCTTGAGAGACCATCAAATTTCTGCTTTTCTGCCTTTTCTGTCTGTTCTCTTTTCATCATATATTAGCCCAGCAAATTGCTAAATACTCCTCTCACTTGACAACACAGTTGGAGGAGCAGGCCAGGTAATTTCCTTTGCAAGTTTACTTAATGCGTGGGTATTTGCTTTTTGCTTAATTAACACTCACCACTGTAGGATCGTCTTTTATTGTTGTTAACTAGCGTTTTTCCTGGTGTATAGTTTTTCTAATCATTTGCACTGCTATCTTTTGATAATGCGTGTGGTTTCTTATTCATACTGATCTGTAGAAATTCTTTCCCAGTTGAACTTCTGTTATTGATTACTTGTAGAAGATGTTGGTTCTGTATATATTTTCTTTTCTTTAATGGATGGTTTAATTAATTATGACCTGTTCGGATTTGATATAGTTTCCTTGCATATGTTTTACTCAATGGGTGGATAAACATTTTGATTAATCTTTCTCTCCAGCTGATGGATCATCATTTGAATCTTATCGTTTTTCTTGGTGATAGTTTTCAATTTTTGCACTACATCTTTTGGTAATCCGTGTGTTTCTTCATCACTACTGTACTGTAGAAATTCTTCAGTGAATCTGTTTTGATTTTACTTGTAGAAGGTTGTTGTTCTGAGATTTTGTTTTTTTCCTTTTAATGGTGGCGAATTAATAAACTGTTCGGATTGAAGTTTTTCAACTGCAACACAAAGTAACGATTTAACTTGTTCTAATATCGTTACAAAAAACTTGCTTTATAACAGGATCTAAGTAAATTGCAATAGTATGAGGGTCATTAATTTTCCACAGAACCAAAGCGTATTTCTACCTCTAGTTTTAATTACATCTTTCATTCTTTTTAAATCGTAATCATTTTTAATTTGAAGATGGTTCAAAATGCTTCCTTAGCGTTGAGATTATATTATTGAGTAAGAGACAAAAGCTGTAGAGGCGCTGATTTTTTTTGGTAGTTTCTTCAATTGGTTTCAATAGCTTAATGCAGGGTGATATGATGTCATTTTCCAATTAATAGATTGTTTAACTTTGAATACGAACTTGGCCGTACGAAGCAAGAATTCTTAGAGCAAAATACTTCTTTCCAATCATATGAAGTGTACTATTTCAACGAGTTGGAATGTCTTTGATACCATTAAAATATGGAATATCAAGCCGTTTTTGTATTGCCTTCAACTCATTTCATTTTCATTTTCTTTTCAGATTCATCTTTAAGTATTTTTTATAAAATTCTTTATCAATCTCGACAATAAACATCCGCGCAACATCCGCAAGGCAAAGCGCGGATGCGGATGCGGATGCGGATCTTTAAAAATGTGCGAATGCTCGGATGCTCTGCGGATGCGGATGTTACCTGCATCACTAATATATATATTACTTATATATATATATATATTATATTATATATATAATAATATATATATATATATATATATCAAATATATATATTATAATATTATATATATATATATATATATATATATATGAGCCGTGTCCAAAAGTGGACCTGCTAGATTTCTTTCTAGATGGTGGGGAGTAACCAGGTCTTAAGGCTTGTATCATTTCAACAAAGTTCTTCAATTTAACACTTAAAATGAGACATTGTTAGCATAAAAAAAAACTTTGATATTTTTTGGTCAAGAGTTACTTTTTGTACAGTTGTCATTTTAATGGTATGTTTTGATAATTTCTTTTGAGTTTTTAATATGTCAGATACAGATAACCATAGTTTTCATTGTCAATGTCTTGCAGTCATCGAAGTAAAGTGGAAGCCTTTCCTTCTAATCTGTAAGATCCATACTCTTCACGGTTGTATAGCATTGATTCACTAGATTTGCCAGAATATTGACAAGTGCTTGCAATATTTTTTCAGATGCAACTTTTATCCTTCAATTTTTTATTAATTTATCACTGCAATATTTACATATACTTTGCTGGTGCCTTAGACATTCAGAAACTTCAGTCCATTCATTTTCAAGTTTTCTTCCGGATCCAAGAGTCTTTGGAATTATTGTTATAATCAAACTTATAATAACTTGGCAAAATTTAAAACAAACAATTATATTAATATGAAATTGCAGCTGTTGCTGAAAAAGAAAGGAAAATTGAAAAAAAAATACAATTTTCCCCAGGTTTTTTCGGGTTAGAGGAAAAAACGAAAAAACCCGGGCCCACTGGGCTTTTTTTTTTAAAAAAGTGGGTTTTTTGCTAACCCTGAGAGTAACGCAGCAAATCGACTAACATAAAGAGATTGGAGAGATTTAGTAAGAGAGGAAGAGTTGATAAGATGATCCTTTCAAGAAAAGTTACTCGAAAAAGAAACACCAAATATATTAAAGACAGACAACGTTTAAATTTTTGGCTTTTCAAGAATATTATTCAATTTGTTTAAAAGATTGTGTCGAGTAGAAAAATGGGGGTACAGAATTTTTGAATCATTTAAAAAAACTATGATTTCTTTGCTCCGAATAGAAATACGAGAAATATTAGAAGCTAATTGCTCTAAGGTTACCGTCCTAGCATTAGTTATTTCCTGCTGGCAAATATATAACTGAAGAGCATAGTCGTCGAGGGATAGGTGATTAAATGATAGAAGATTCATTAAAAATGAGTAAAGTAAGATGGAGATAGAACAGAACCTTGAGGAACAAAACTATTAACATTTTAAAAATCAGTTGTCGTCGTGTAAAACAGCTGTTACAGAACGACGGTAAAGTTGTTAGAAAAGAGGCGTATTTCAAAATGAAGTAAAACACTGGTTTGAAGGAAAACTCCTGTCTGCCTTTTCAATAAATTTATTAACACAAAAACTTAAATGAATTGTAAACAGTTGGAAGGTAAATGGAACCTCAGGCTTGTAATTAATCCAAAAAAGACAATGATGCAATGAAAATATCGCCAGATTCGATCAGCAAAATTAAGCTACCAAAATAGGCGACGCTATGAACTCTTCGGAAGGATAAATGTACCAGGAAATGGTCGCGAGAAAATGTTTCCGACAGACGGTCTGGCTACAGTAACCATTTCCCCTCGCCAGCGTGCTGGTTCGCGAAAACGACCAAAGTGGAAAAAGGCCCGGCAATCGAATTCGCAGACCAGCACGCGATCTTCGATCTGATTGCAGAGGCATAAGCACATGTGGAAACTGAGGAGATAATGAAGAAGGCGATGGAGAAGGGCGGAGAGAACACATTGATGGAGATGTAGCAAAAGTAGAGCAAGTGGTAGGAACAGAAATACCTGGAGTGGAGAAGACATGTCGAAATCATGAGGTTCATGAGGATCGGCTTCTTGGAGATCTGGCATGAGACGATCAATCCAGACGAACTCCCTGCGTGCGGGACACACAAAAGTGAAATACTTCTTACGTCTACTGCCAACCTTGCATGGTTCATCATACTTAGGCTGTAGATCAGTCCTGTGTGAGTGGTGAAGCCAAAAAAATGTGAGTACAAGCGGGTGAAGTCTTTCTGAATGAAAGAATAGATCGTACATCGTCGTACGAATGAATTATGAACCAAGGAGATGCATCAAATCCTTTCAAATGCTCATAGAGAAGATTCCAACTGCCTACCCTGGCCCGCTGTGACGGTACGAAGAATATTGTAGCGACAAATTCAGTGAAAATGAATCGATCAATAAATGTAAAGATGTATTAATGATCGTCAGACTGAGGAAGAGGGCAGACAATGTCGATGTGCACTTTCTCAAAACGGTCCCAAGGAGGAAGAAATTCCCCTAAAGCTGCACTGGTGCGTCATTGTACCAGGTACGTTAGAAGGGAGACACTCTCGTACCCACTTCCTTACGTCGGATCACCCAAAGCGAGTCGTGACCAGTTTCTGTAAAGCTGCAATACCAGGGTGGGAAAAAAAAGATGAAGGAACTGGAGAAGAGAGAGAACCGGTAGACATGCCATAGACAGGGCTGTGGAAGCGGATGAAACTGAAATTTTTTTGGGTGGAGATGGAGCCAAATTTTTTTTGGTGGAACTGAGCAAAAGCAAAAAAAAAAATTACTATAAATTACATGCGTTCAGAGGTAGAGCCGACAAAAACAATTACCAGCTTCGCAGCCCTGTCGCAAAGGAGCAATTCTCAATGTCATGGAGAGAAACCGACCTGAGTTGCACAGTATACGAGTACTCAGGAAGAGCAATGTCTTTCAATTCCTGAGCAGTCGTCATTTCCTCGTAATTGATGAAGGATTGGGAGGGATATGGGGTTAAAGTCAATGCGAGAGTACCGACGAACTCGACGAACGATTGATTGAAGAATTGATAGTGAAAGAGGGAATTTTACAAATCAAACCTGAGTTGAGACTATCGAAAGATTTCTATATCCCCAGCGCCCCAGAATAAAATTCGTTGAAATGCCAAAGGGCTAATGACGAAGGGCCAGAGAGAATGGAAACAAGATCACCAGTAGAGTTCCTTACAGGAGCTATACTGTCGATATGAGACAAGATTAGAAGACATAAGATGTTTATAAAATCTATTGAAAAATTCTTTTACTAGTAATAAAGTGATAAACAAGCAGAGAAAAATTAAGATGGAGAAGTAGCGGTAATCTTAAGATTTATGAATCCAATACTCTTTTCGATACAGAGCCTTGAATGTGCAATCGACTCTAAGATAATAAGCATTGACGAAATATTTTACCAACGCATGGAGATCGAGCAACCCAAGCGGGTATTTGTACCTTGTATCTGATCTCACAGTCTAACAGTCAGAGCCAATCCACTTTCTTAGTTTATGTCACAAAAAGAGAAAAAAGTCAAATCTTCATAAGAATTACAATAATAAGCATAAGTAAGTTGGAAAGAGAAGAAAAGGAATGGCCCCGGATTCGTCGTAAGTGAAATTAGAAGCAACGGTATGAGCGAAGAGTTTTATTTATAAGTAAACAGAAGAGAGTGCCGGCGAAAGAAACAAGAAGAGGGAAAGAGGAAGAAGCAAAGCTGGAATTGACATTTTTGTAAAGTGTCAGAAAGAGTGTCAAGGAAGAAAAAAACAAAGATTATTACATTTTCTACGGGAAAATGTAATAATAATGATATACTATTACATTTGGCACGATTTTGGAACGAAATAAAAACAGGATATTCTCGAGTTCAAAGAAACAGTAATTATATGAAGCTAGAACAGCAGTCTCTTGAAAAGAATTGCCCCTGATGCAGAAGCGACCAAGCATCAGAAAGTAAACGTCCTTTAAGCTTTCTACACGCATGATGGATAAGATAATGATAAAGGTAGGAGATGAGTGTGGACACAATGTTCAATCTACCTTCCATGATGAGAAAATCATTCTAAAGGAAGTCAGAAAAGTATCCGACTTCAAGTCCGACCAATTTGCAGTACAAAAATGTTAAAACCGTTTCCTCGCGATAGGCGAGGCCTTTCCTGTGAAAACCAAAGGTATAGCAGGAACAGTAGGCGGAAAGAGGAAAGGTGCAGCAATAGAGCGAGAAAGAGGAAAGGTTCACATAAAAGAGAAGAATTAGAATTTGAGAAATGGTCTAGAACTCTATGTGAAAGTCCTCCCAATTTCTCAAAAAAACCATGTTGTGTAACGTGATGTTTGTGACCTTGTGTTGATGTTGCTGTGTGTGTGTAGTTGTGCTGGTGTGTGTGTGTTGTCGTGTGTGTGTGTGCTGTTCTGTGTGTGAGTGTGTAGCTAGTGTTGATCCTGCTAGTAGAGTGTGTTGTGCTGTTGTGTGTTGATGATGGTACGTGTGATGTGAGTGGTGTGTGCTGTGTGGTGTTGTGTGGGTGTGTTTGTGTGTGTGTGGTGTGTGTTTGTGGTAGAGTGTGGTGGGCTCGCGTGTGGTTGTGTGGTGTGTGGATCGCACCCTAGTGATTGTCGCTGCTCGTGAATGTGTTGTGTGTGCGTGAGTGTGTGTGGTGAGTGTGTAAGCTGCTGTGTGTGTGTGTGGGTGAACAACAACAACAACTTAGTAAAGTAGTGTGTGTGTGTCGTGTGTCGTCGCTAGTAGTTGTTTTGAAGATGGGTGAGTGATCTGTGTGTGGAATGTGTGTGTGTGTGGTTGCTGTTTGCGGTGTTGAGACACTGCGCTAAGGGTGTGGGTGTGAGTGATGGTAGTTGTGTGTGGTGTGTGTCTGTGTGAGGTGTGTGTGTGTGTGTGTTTTCGTGTGTGACTAGAAGAATTTTTTAATTGTTTGCGCAGGCGAACTCTGAGCATTGTGTGTGTGTGAATAGTGATGTAAGACGGAATTGCTTTGTGAACATGCGACCCCGTGACACTGGTGTGTGTGTGGGGTTGTGTGTGTGTGTGTGTATGTGTGTGTGTGTTCTGTTTGTGTGTGTGACGAAAGGTAGATGTGCCGTGATGCTGTAGTCGGAGGTGATGTGTGTGTGTGAGTAACGGAATGTGTGTTTTTTGTGTGTTGTGTGTGTGTGTGTGTGGTGTGTGTGTGGGGGGTGGGTGTGTAGTGTGTGTGTGTGTGTGTGTGTGTGTGTGTGTGGATTATGTTGGTGGTGTGTATGGGTGTGTGTATGTGTGAGTCGAGTGTAGTGGTGTGTGAATCGTATTGCTGTTTGAGCGTAGTCAATAGTGTGATATGTTAAAGTAATTGGGGTGGTGGCTCGACAACTGGCCAGGTTTTAAAGCCGGTTTGATAAAGTGAGTGCAGAGGAAGCGACCCATAACCGCCAAAAAGAGATGTGATGCTAAGCTCTGCTCGTGTGAGTCGCAGAGCGCCAGAAACAAAGGGGGCGGCAGTTGTGTGTGGTGTGATTTTAGAGAGAGAGAGAGGAGAGAGAGATGAGAGAGAGATGAGAGGAGAAGAGAAAGAAACGAGAGAGAGAGAGAGAGAGAGAGAGAGAGAGGAGAGAGAGAATGTTAGATCCCAGGTCAGCCGGGTGGCTTGAAGAACCTACCACGCCCTGATCCATAATGCTGGACAGCAGCACAGAATCCGGAATATAACTACATATCTACCGCTATGATGTGGGATGAGGGTAATCGGCCACGCTCAGGCACGATTAACCCGCTGCGTATCACAGCGACAGTCACACGTACTCGGGAAAAGCTCAACATCCTCACGATTCATGGGACTGTTAGAGCGCAAACCGACTCCCACGCATCGATTGCATGAACAGCCGGGGTGGGGTGTGAGCGAATCGAGACCAAAGAGCGGTAGACCCGCAAAGGGTGGGTACGACAGCGATAGAACTTGCAGACATGTCGAGTTGTGCAAGCTTCCCTCCAGCAACGTACGCGGCTTGCCGCCCAGTCGGCGAAGCGAAGTGGCCTAGAGAGACAGATGAGCCATCCAGAGAGCAAGAAACAAAACGTGGACCGACCCGACAAAAGTGCTTCCACATCGGACAACAGCTTTCCAGCCCACCCCAACCTCTGTCACGCTGTCAATTGGTCAGCAGGTGAACCCCAAACCGGACTCCAAGCTAACTTAGAGCCGAGCAGCCTATGTATATGGGATTGAACCCCACTCATCATAAAAACCTGGGATAGCCGAGAGCCCCCAAAATAAATAGAAAACCAACTACACTACCTACTGGACGGATCTGCCGCGCGAGATGCTGGCCGACCCCGAGGCCGTCCATGGCAAGCAGGCCACAATACCGACTTCGGGGTCGACCTACACCAGCCGGGCAGACATATATATATATATGAGAGAACAATAATATAAGCTACTATATATATAATATATTATATATATAGTAAGTTAGAGTACTATATACTGTAGGACTATACTATATATTATACTACGGATCGATATATATATATAGGAGACGAAAGTCCTTTAAAGTATGTAATATTAATAAATATTATATATATTAATATGACAATATGGTATAAACTCGTACATATATTATATATATATAGTAGAGTAAAAAATGAAGTTTTCAGTCAACTAATATTATATATATATATCATAGATACTGTAACATCACCCAAGCTATGGTTTTAAACCAAATATCACGTATATATATATATAATATACTATTATATATAGCTATATTTATATATATATATATATATAATATATATATATATATATATAAAAAAATGTAATACATATATATATTATATTATATATATAGACTAAGTTAATAAGGTATATATATAATAAGGTATATATATGAATAGAAGGCTATAAGGATATACTATTATAATAATATATATTATATATATAGAGTAGATATAAGCGTATAGTATCATTAGCATAAAATAAGTGAGGTCATAAAAAAGGTAGGGCTAGTATATATATAGATAGGTATATTATACTAACGTATAGTAATAGTAGATACTAATAGATAAGGGAAGCGTTAACAATACCTTATACATATATACTAAATAATACATCACTAATCTTATATGAGAATATATATGTACGTATAAGGCTCACTCATACATGATACTACGTATATATATATATATATATATATATATATAGTATACATAATATTATTTATATATATATTATATATATATAAACATTAGGTATGATATGGTTATAATACGTTAATAATTATTATAATATAATATATTTAAAGAAATTATATAGTATATATATTAAATAATAATAAAGTATATAATAGTTGGAGAAGCATATATATATATATAGTATATATATGTATATAGTATAGATTTTACTAGACACTGTATGGTTACTATATATATATAATACGGTATAGTCTAAACCCAGTTAGCTCTCGAGCCTGGATAATAAGTACTACGCCCCTAATAAAATTATATTAGTATGAGTAATCTATATAACTACGAATATATATATATTATATAGATATAGATTAGATAATTTAATCTATAGATATATTATTCTCTAATTTATCTGGTAAAGAATTGTGAGTTGTAAATTATGTATAACCATTAGGAGAAAAAACAAAAACAAATATAATTTAGTCATAGAAATGGTAAGGATTAGACGGGAGTCACATAAAATTGAAATAAAATTTGGAAGACTCTAAATTTGAAATGAGAGCAAACAACATCGTTATTAGCACAATCAACATATATATATACTAATTATTATAATAATATATATATTATATAATATATATATAATATATATTATAATGGTAGAAATAGTAGTTTCATGCTATTTTTAACACTGATAATAGATTGCTTCGACCATTTCGATATATTAACTAAATATAATATTATAATAATATATATATGATATATTATAATATATTAATATATAGATATTAATTAAATAATTAAATATAATATATATGCCACAGCATCCACCTACGGGTGGAATAAATTGGGAGGAAGAAGGAGAGAAAAATAGAATTTATTTGATGTTGGTGCACTAAAAACCTCAGTTAATCGGTCGGAAAATCAAGTGATGATGATGAGTCTAGAGGGTGATAGAGAGGGCAGTTGTCCAATAAAGTTTCAAATAGAATAAAAGATCGTGGTGTTGCACAGAGTTAAAGAAAATGAGGACCAATGCACTATAACAAGAGTAACGTGAGGGTAACAACTCTATCTGAGAAGGCAGCCAACTCCCAGATGATGAAAGAGAGAGGGAGGGTGGGTGGACGGGTGCTTTAAATACTATTCTTGAAGCGTTTCTTATGTCTAGAACGTGGTTATATGGTCTAGTGGTTTAGAGCACCCGCACTTGTTAACTCAGCGATACGCGGAGATCCAGTACGAAATCCCGCGGAGGAGAGTATAAATCTCCTGTAGAACTCATTTACTTTAAAATGAGACTCTCTAGACCAATTATGGCATTAGAGAAAAACGGAAATTAGTAGAGGGCTTTAAAAACTATACACGCTTGGAAGCGTCTTTTTTGGGGGACAGGTTGGATGGGCCGGATGACCGTTCATGAGCATCCGGTTTTGTCAAAAACACTGCGCACGCGCGGGGATGCCAAAATGTTGCGAATTCCCGTGATGGGAGTAAAATCTCTGTGAACTCATTCATTGGTAAAGCTTAAGTTTCCTTAGGCATCTCCTTGGGTATATGTATTAATGCCATTTCCATACTCAGAAAAACACAATTTCCACTAATCCACCCACCTCCTCCCCACCACCACAAGTATCTTCAAGCTGTAGCTGTCCTACCAATACTATCACGCGTTACAACTACTATCCTCCCTCATGGCCCTCCCTTCCTCCATATCTATTTCATAATCTTAAAATCAATATAAGGTTTAAATCCTCACATCAGGTCGTAAAAAGCTCAAATCTCCGACCATACCCTGAGGAACCACACGAAAGTATACACTTTATCTTTCCTTTTCACTATTCACTCCCATGCTGACCAGCTTCAACACCTTAGTTTCCTTCTCTCAAAAAAACTCTCACTTATAAGCCCACTATTTTCATCTCTACAACACTTTCTTTATCACTACTAAATACTAATATCTCATTTATTTCACCCTATGAACTTTTTATCTATAGTATATTACCACACTCCTTTCTTTCTAAACTTCGTTCATAGTATTACTGTAGTTGGATTTTTTCAAATTTCAAATATCCCAATATTTTCCCAACACAACTGCTCGTTCTCAATTATCTTTAATAAGCAACACTCTTATCCGTAACAAACTACATTCTACAACGAACATTATACTATCAAATAGGCCGTCTTGCTACATGCCTTTGATACAATCATCGTCTTTATTCGTATACTACAGTCATTTATATCATTTTACACTAATAAAGTTTTTCGAGATTTGACAAACACACATCCTATCGCAGATACAACCTGTTATGCTTAACAACTTACCTGCTATAACAATTCTCAAAAAACCGCAAAAGAAATGTAAATAAATAAATAAATTAAAGAAAACGAAAACCCAAAACACTAATTAAAATAATAATTGCACATAGAATAATTAATAACACACCGTAGCAATATGCAAAACTCACAACACATAAGGCGATGTCATTAACAGCCTCGTCTCATAGAAAGACGTTTACTTTTCCACTAGAAATTTGTTACTTAAAGTGACAAATGATGAAATGTGCGATGATGATTGCATGGAATCAAAAAAACTAATTTTAACTATCTTCATGAGTTCTTAAACTTTCATTTAGCTTATAGAGTTGAAATCCCCTTACATAATAATGATCACAACACTAGGAATACATAAACGTACTAAAAAAGGCTCTATCAATTATGGCGAAACGTATTACGCACTCAAAGCTTTCCTATTAGAGGTCCAACATAATAATAATCTTCAGCATAATACATAATTAATGAATATCATAATAATTATGTTTCATTAAATATATAATATATACCTTACTAATATATAACTAAACTAATAATTAGCATAATCACCTCATCTCATATAATTAATAAACTACAATATGATACATAATAATAATATAATATAATAATAATAATAATAATTAATAATCATATAAAAATAAATAATTCCATATAAAATAAATACATTAATAATTTAGTACATATCATATATTAATTAACTCACATAATAAATGTAAAAAATGCAGATAAACAATAATTATGTAATAACTAAATCAACAATATATATTAACATAAACCACCATAATAAGAATAAATCATTTTATAACCATCTTCCACTACTTAGACCTTCCCGCCCCACCTCTTCTTTCATCCTCTCTCTGGCCTCAAAGCTTCTATAATCTATACTTTGTAACGGCGCCTTAGGACTGCCCATGTAAAACACGCCCAGGTAATTCTCAGCATGGTTGCAACCAGCCTAGAGCTTGCCGAGTGATCCATAATATATCAATATTACTTATCATACATAAACTCTCTACATATAATATACCTAATTACACTAAAACACTCAACCCTACCGCGTTCTTTCGCCGAACATAACTATTAGTAGGCACAGATCGTAATGTCAAAACTAATATCATTAATTCATGATTCTAATACTTACTCATATATATAATACTATAATTATATAAGAAATCTGTTGGAAAGACCATCGGTCATCACTTGAAAATTAATAAGAGGGGAAGTATCAAAACACATTCAAATGCTAAGGGCCGACATTGAAAGTGTGTGTAAATCAAAGTTAATTGGAAAAATAGATAAGAGTTCCCTACAATACCAGAGAGTCATGAGACACAAATAGCGCAGACAGACATAAGCAGCAGGAGCAGTTCGAGCTCACATGAACAATCGACCAAACTCGATCGCTAAGAAAGATAGTCACGAACACATTCATACCCCTCCCCCCTCACCCCTACAGAGAATGGCTTCTCGCACTGACTCCAAAATAATTTCAAGAGAAGAGTAACACACAAAACCGCTCTACCACACAAGAGCATGTCGTCCACTAACAGTACCTAGACAAAATAACAGAAAGGATTGTGATGTAATGGTTCAGATACTGAAAAGAGATTGTATAATCCGTGAAAATTAACAAGTCGTTGAGATGAAAAATCACTTTCTTCCTTTAAAGTCGGGGTTGTGCGAGTGGAACCACCTATAGATATACTTACTGCATTCCAATATTTTGCATCCTCCAAACAAGACCGCGTACCAAGACAGTACTTCACCTATACAGCCTGTAAGATCGATTTTATATAAGTCCACCACGAGTTCATCACGAACATTCCTACTTGCACATAGCATGTAAAATATTAAATCGGAAACACATCAAATGTTATCTTTCACAGTCCAAAAAAAAAACAATATCCATCATTATCACAAACAAAATAGAACGTCAAAGTCCAATTATTGCACGAACAGTGAGATACGTACAAGTGACATAGTGAGTATTATAATCATCTAACAGAGATATTATCAGTATCACGATCACAACTGACTTTCACAGGCGTCTTCTAAATCCCACGATAACAATAACGATACATGAAGGAATTAAATTTTCTGAACCTCTAGTTATTAAAAAACATGTTTCCAATTTCACAAATTACTAATACTTACTAAGAGAGAATCAAAGATTTCCCGATCAGATTACACGTTTTCAACATGGCCTTCCTAGCAAAACTGCTAAATATCAACATATACGCTATCTCAGAATATCACTTTTATTTCCCACCGTGACAAACTATCCAGATACACTCGTCACTTTAGCGCGCTCCAATACAATCCGGATGTGAAGCATCTCAAGAAGTGAAATACGACCGAACGATCTACCCAAGAATCCTGGTGTCATTAAGTATGCCTAACACGCACAGGTCATGATGGAGGACTGTTACCATAGAATATTTAACATAAATACAATTTTTGAAACAAGCCCGTCTATACAGCCTTCTCACCCGTAAACTTAGTGAGCAACACCATACGTCTTGATCGTAGGATTTTGAAGACATACGATTCCATATAATGGGCTAAGACCATCCAAGACTATTTGCCTGAGGAAATTAACACTAGCTTATTAAGGCTGTCAGACTTTTAATACAAGTTGACGTTTGTTTCATGACCAGATGACTTTCACAAAAAGGCCTCCCCCCTCTCTCCACCAGACTCTCCCAGCATAAGAAAAGAGACTTCACGTTCACAGCATAGCATTCCTTCCCAAACTCCGTTGTTGAAATGGTCAAGCAACAAGGTAGAAGCATATCAATCACTTTCACAATCTCCCACGCTTATAACAAAGACTCTCCACAACAAGTCTATGCGAATATAATCCAATAGCACAAAATACTGCTTAAGCATTCCGGACCACATTAGGTCGACTTCTTTGATCTATGAGATAAATATCCATCTTTTTCATATCCCACATAGCCTTCGAGTACATACCGCCCTATGTCACATCCTACATAGGAGGAAATGCAGAAAGACCACCATACACCAGAAGCAGCTTCTAACAGAGAGGTGCATATTAGTCGAAATCACACGTTTTTAAAATGTATCTTTGTTCATAGAAAATTGTTTTCTATAAAATACAAGCTCTGATTCAAAATGAACCATGTTACTTGACCTTACATTTTCCCATTTCCTTTTATCATATCTTTCTCATAGCACTTCGTATCCTTCTACCACAGTCGCGCGGAGCCCTCTTTGCTTCCCACCTAACCTCAATTCCCCCATAACTGCCGTTGTGAACAGTCCTAATTCACCCGCTATTTAAACTCGCAGTCACACTATCAAGCCCTTTGAGGCCGCATGACATACTTTTTGAGAGCTATACTTAACCATCGTCAGCAGACGTCTTCACCCACGAATTGCTACCCAGTTGCTTTAGCGCTAGCAATCACTACACAACCAGGATGTAAAAGCAACTAGATTATCTCCAGCTTCTTAGAAGCGTAAGAAATACAAAATCACACCGGAACAACGTTATATGAGAGCTTCAGAAAATCTCACTCGAGCCTCCATTCAACACTCGCCCAATTTTAGCAACCGATTCGGCCGCAACGTCTGGGCAACAATACACTCACTACCCGACTTTGATACCAGGAGATACACATCTTGAACGACACAAACAAGAGTAACCTCTCTACACACACAAAAATATTAACACTTTTTCATCATGCGACAATACTCATCACTCTTTTCTTTAATATTAACCGACCATACACACATGAAGCAAAACTAACACTCGCTCAACACACTCGATTCCATCTTCCACCTATGCTTTTGAAAATACGTAGTCATTATCACACATATATATATAATAGAATGACCCTCATACACTTCTGATCCCCACACCATTCTCCATCATTATTTTGCCCTGACTGCATAGCATCATTTTGACTTAATAGATAATATATATATCTTTCCCATTATATACAATCATATAAATAGAGATTCTAATAGCCGCCTGACCCCTCCGTAGCTCACTCTTCCATGGTATTTTATATATTATACTTAATTGATATTTCATGATTTGGAACCAATTATATTCTAATATAAACACAGTTCACACCTCAACGGCACTTATAGCACTTCTTATTCGAGATCGGAGGGACACACATCTAACTACTAACAGACGGTATTTCTCTCACCGAGAGATAACGAAATCTCCTAGATTTCTCGAACCACGAACCCAACTATGCATGCGTACTCCTCGCCTCTACCGTTTATGCAGCCTATACTCCCACCTCCTCGGGTCAGCACCTCCTCATGCAAAGATCTTATATACCCAAATTATAGTACAATAATTATAATAGTTACATACCTACGAAACTGTCCCAACACTATTCCAACTCACTCCAAAACTGTTCTCTTTCATCCCTACCTCGCTCCATGCAGTTGTGCATAATGCGACATATGAATATACTGAAAAACCCACAATGCCCCTATATATATAATAAATATATATAATATATATATCATATATATACCGAATTGCACTTATATAGTATTACCCTACATTAATCCCTAACTCTCACATGTATGCCACAACCTATACTACTATTATTCACTACCTTTATTATATTATAGCCTTAATATCATAACTTATATTATCCCACACCTTATCACCTACGTACTCATCACACTCTTCTTTCGTATAATTTTCACGAATAAGTCCATCTCCCGCTATTCCCTTCACTTTAAGATTTTTAGTTATCTATCACTATATAATACACATATATAAACCTTTATCTTATATATTATATATATATATCTAAAAACATTATATAACCCACAATTTACCTACTACTTATATATATATATTATAGATATATATATATATATATATACAAAGCTACTTAATGCCCACACGGACCTTACCTTTACCTCAATACATTTATTTCATATATAATAAATATATTATAATCAAATTTTATTATATATATTATACGAGCACAAAATACTTTTCTTTATATTTACGAATCTTTTCCTTTCACCCACGCGATAACATATATCTCTTTTCTTCTTAAAATTTAAGAAATAATATAACAAGAAACTGAACACGCATTGTCGTGTAACAATCACCATAACCTTTCAATTATAACCCTTTTTTCTTATACTGTTAAAAATCTTTCTCCTTTATTGCTTCTCTGATCCTAACTACCTTAGTTCTCTATTCTTGGTTTCTTCCTTCCTATGTCTTCCGTTGATCCAGTCATTTGAAAGATAAAGAAATCATAATTAACATTTAAGAACAATATTGAAAATAAAATTTATACAAATTTGCAAAAAAAAAAAAAAAAAAAAAAAGAGTACGACAACAATTATTAATTATTATCATCATAATGGCTTAAAAATAATAAAAATAGCTTTCAATACATTGGCTTATAGGTAGGTTGGGGTATTTCAGGAGAAGAGAGATGAAAGCCCTATCTGCAAAACACATAGATATATGTGATAATTTTTACAGACCGTTATAAATTACATAAACCTGAATTATCTTTGTAGTTTCACACCATCAAACTATATAAAATTTTTATCTTCGAGACTCTTCGTCAGGGGATTACTCCCGAAGGCAAAATATTTCTGTTTACCTCATAATCACACTCACAGATGAGATAAAAATGTAGCGATTTATATTCATACCAAAATCAATATCAGAAAAATTACATTCTCAGAATTTAAATTAGAAAAATGAATAATTGCAACGAAAATTATTTACTATCTTATTCCACTTTTTAATCAATTTTACGATACAACTATATCCCTTTTATATACATATAGTCTACTCCTTTGATTATAATCTAAATCCAGTAATACTCTCTCATTAAAATTAGCAATGCTATTACGTATTTAAAATTCTTTCTTAATATAGACAGTAATAAATTATTATTTTCTATCACTAATTTTATTTGAGTATAATATTTTTCACAATCTAACAATTCACGAACAAATTCTCTTGTACGACACCACGGAAAGATCTCTGCTTAATTCGAATATATTTCATAAGCGCACTTAACAATCTCATTAGGAAGTATTGATCTCTTTCAAGAAAATTTTGTTTCTACTATACACAGAAAATTTACACGTTCGCATCAATACTCATCCTCTAGACAAAAAACTAAGAGCTCCCAGAATTCTCTTTAAAAAAATATCGATCTCTGCAGAAAAGAATCCACAGATTAAATCTTAGTCCAATATTGTCACAACCTTAAATTCTAAAGCATATTATAATATTTATATGTAGATTCATTTATATTATAAAATACTCTTAAGCAAATTTAGAATTATTTCATATTATATCAATATCACTTAAAACCATTACGACCCAGACAGTCTACAACACTAACTTCTGTATCATCACTGATTAACGATGTTTACTACCAATAGCCCATCAGATAGTATCACTCTCAGGATATGACCAAAAGGATCAGAATAAATCACTCTTTATGCTTACTCTCATTATAACCATCCAGATTTCAGAACACTGTTTTTGAAATGACGATTCATCACTCTGTGCAAAGGCATTTATAAATAGATTAAATATATTTAAAGAAATATTCACGCTTTTTTAATATTCGCATAGCCTCTTTAGAGCGTGAACATACAATAGAATACGAATTTACGTGGATGAAGAGAGAGTGCCGCGAGAGACAACGATCCATCCAAGTGGATTAGAGATCCAACACACCCGAACAACACCGCGCACGGGAGAGTAAAGTCTTTCAATGATCTTCACCTTAGTTTTAGTTATCACTCCAAGGCTCAACCCTTGTATTGAACACATTAATTACTATCTATCGTCGTTTGAAGGAAAAACGTTAATAAGCTACAATTTCGAATCTTCCTAAGCTACGTATAAGTGATAATATTGTAAGAGATATGTGGCGTAGAAAACATTCTGTTTCTAAATATTCTCTTTAAGATTATATCTCTCAATAATCTGTGTTAAACGACCATATCTAATTATATTTTCAATAACCGCTTCAAAGTCTCTATATCTCTATCGTATAATAGTGGGAATAAATCCTATTATTTGATAGAGCTTTTCAAATATCTAATATTGTTCTTAATTCTTTATCATTCATTACGTACTATTCTAAAAAACTCACAGCTATAAAATAATTATTACAATTATAAAACAAAATTGCTGGGTATAATATATATAGTTAGAATAATCATCGATAGTATATTTTAATTTAAGCCTATTTCAGTAGCCCTAATAATTATAAGAATTTATTCAATGTAATATATAAGTTAGAAATAAATCATAAGAGAGGAAAGTGCACTCATAGATACAATATATAAATAACATAGGTGATCTCTATAGAGAACTAGGGAGTATTTAGCTAGAATATTTAAGTTTGAGCTAATACTGATCTCAGAGCTATTGGATCTGAGATATAACATAGTATAATATTTTTACTCTGAAGTTGATATTATTCAACGGATCAATAAAATTTATCGTTAAGAAGAGATAAATTATAAGGGTAAATACAGAAGTTTTGCCATTAAATCTAAACTGTTGCTTTTAATCTTACCTTCAAACCTCAAACTGTCGCTTATGACATTTTGCCTTTCAAGACACATAATTCATACGTATAGATAGATAATATATATTAAATATTATAATATATATAATGATTAAATTATATTAATATAGATATTAATAATATTATATTAAATAAATAATATAACTAATATAACTAAATATACATAGAAGGGTCTATAATCATCTGCTAGGATGAGTTGGAGTTCCAGGTAACTTAATAACAATGAGAGGATAAGGGATATAAGCATTTACTTAACAATAGAGCACTCTATAAAATAAATATTGTACGCTGTATAATATGAGCAGGTTCAGAAATCCCCTGTGACTCATTTCACGTATAAAATTCGTAAACGGGGCCATTCTCATTTAGAGGACTTGTCCAAGCTCTTCAGCAGAGGCTCATTATACCTTCAGCGACGCGGAGCCTCCATTAAGGGCTCTCGAGAATCTCCGCTGTTGGCTACACTAAGAAACTTCTCCTTTTTCTGAACTCGTGTCCATTATAAGCATCTCTGGAGCAGACTATAAAAGGCCAAACGTTACTCAGCATCAATGGGATTGAGAAAACCGGAGCTTTTAAAAGATCATACACGTTTATAGAACAACGTTCTAAATTTAGGAGAGAAACGCGGCATTGCTTTAGACGCTGGATAAAGCACTCGTCCATTTGCCTTACTCAGCGGACGCATGAGAGTCCCAATATTCGCACGATACCACACAGCTACCGATTGGGACGATAAATAGTCTCACCTTGATTTCAAATTAAAACCAGCTATACTTTAAATGAATGAGTCATATAGGAACTAAATCTCTCAGCGTGAATTCGCTAACTAATTGTAGACTTCCAGCGTCGCAGGAATTATAACAATATAAGCGTAATTGCTTACTAACCACAATTAAGGCCATCCACGTCCCAAAAAGAACTCTTCCCAAGAAAAGTTTTTAAAGCTCCCGGTTTCTCATCCCATAATTGATGCTGAGTACTCAAAGACCTGGCCCCCATTTTAAAATATAAAATTGTCAAATGTAGAATTTTTCATACTCCATCAGCGGGTATAATAGAACATTGGACTCCGATATCAAGGTTAAATAAATATTAATATATATGTAATATATAATATATATTATAATATAATATATAGACAATATATATATTAATATTAAATTTATAATATATAATATAGTATAATATATCACTAATGATATATATTTAATTATAATAATTATTATATATAATATATAATTAATATATATATATAATATATAAGAAATTATAAGTAATTATAAGATAATATAATATATATTAATATATATATATATATATATCTTCTTACTTCTTATTTTTCAAACTGGTGAGGTAGGAGAGAAGCACCCCACTTTATAAATCCCCAGATAAATACCAAGTGATAGACTAGTTTACGACTCGAGTAAATATCCACCCTAGTAGGTTTCACGATGACTAGACTACCACTCTCACCCACTCCTAAGACGTACTATATAATAGCACTCCTCTTCTTCACACGCTCCTCATCAAAAACATACAGCTATCTTCCCTCCATACAATATTACCAGAATTCATGACTCCAATATACAAATAACTCTTAGCGCACTCATGGATTATAGAATACGTCAAACCAGCCAACCTTTACCACACCAATTTCCATTTTAGAACTTATCCTACTATTTAATTCATCATGATATTGCACTGACATTCATCACACCGTTCCATATGATACATCCTACCACAATATTTCTCACTTAAAATTATTTAATAAAATCATTTTAATGTAAACCTTTACCAGTATTGATACTCAAAATCTTAATACAATTCTTTATCAACTATCAGTTACTCATCCTCACATTACCAATAATATATATATATAGATATATAATATAAATATATATATATATATATTAAATATAATTATATAATGAGATTATAGACACGCTTGTACCTCTCCGTCTGTATCATTATCATGGATAATTATACATAAACAATATATTAAAAATAAACAGTTTTATAGAAATAATATTAAAATAAATCCATTAAAATAAAAATGGAAATAGATATTTTTAAAAAATAATCAACATTAGTTCATAGTATATTGAAAGTTAAAAAAAGTGTTAGTTATGTTTAAGAGTTTAATGATTCACAAATAGATATGATGATAATTCATAAGAGAATTATAACTAATACAATATACCATTGGTTTAGGAATTAATAGCATAAATGTGTATATATATTATATAGTAAAACATGGGAATTGTATTTTTTTCAATGATAATATAAATATTTAAACAAATGGATATATATATAAAGGTAATAATTTCTTGAATACGTTCCGTTGCAATCAAAGTAATCAGATTAATCAGAGTGTATACATAAATATACATCAAGAATATATATATTAGAAAATAATTTTAAAAACAACTAAAACAATTATTATATTTTTAACTAAACATTACTTTTATATTAATACTATTAACATTGAATACTTTAATGATAAATTATATATACATAGTATATATTAATAAAGATCTTGAAAAGTTATTCAAAGAAAAAAAGACTCCATTTTTAGACACCTTTAATAAATTTTGATCAAAACTTTAGCTACAAACCTACAGGGAAAAAAAATACATCAAGTCTCAAATTATTCAAGAAAAATTGTAAGTTTCAGAAAATGTTATACTGTATGATAAATGAGAACAGCAGAAAAAATAATTAAGTTGAGATATTATTATATAGATTTAGAGAAAAGGAAAATACAGTTATTACGCACGTGAGTGATGATGCTAAAATTGCACAATTCCATATGGAGATCTATAAAATAAGATACTATATAATTCTGAACTAAAAACTATGAGAATATGACAATCTTTCTTTGAATAATTATATAAATAGTTGATTTTATAAATGACCGTTAATTGATGAATGAAATATTTGATGGAATGGGACGCATTTAAAAAAGATATATTATGAACAATTTGGAATGAATATGAAATTAGTAAATGTGTCCATGGAATTGTAAAGTCCATTTGAATTCTCACACTATCGCACTAACAAATATTTCACTGCTTATTCCAATTTGCTATTTGTACTATAATAAAATATTATGCTCTAACATAGAGCTATCTCCTCACAGCATATTCTCATACAAACGCATTTTCTTTGATATAAGTTTCCCTTAGGATCATCATGTCAATATATTCCATTCTTTGTCAACTCTGGTAAGAAAAATTTATATATGCCTTTGGTCTTGAGGATTTTACATGAAGTTCCAAGGTTTGTTTAGGTGAATAGCTATAATGCTAATTTTAGTTGATGTTTTGCTCAGCACATATTTTATGTCATTGTATTTTATCTTTTCTCACACCCTCACAAATTTTAATTGTTTCTATATCAGTATTTCACCTCTCTTTAGTTAATAATCTAATCAAGAATTTTGAATCATTTTCTGAAAAAAAAGAGAGAGTAATTCTCAAAATTTAAAATTCTTATTCTAAGATACGACCCAAAAGTACTTCTTTTCTTCACTTGAAAGATTCACAAGGTTCTTTAGCTGCAAGTTAACTCGTCTTACATCTAGAAAGAACGACCCAATTAAACGGCGTGATGAAGGAAATCTCTCATCAAAATCAAAACTTCCGAAAATTTAGCAGACTTTCCAAAGAAAAGGGGATTCGTAATCCCCGTAACATAATATGGTATTTATAAAGTGATGCCCTTCTTAATTATACAATGAAATCAATTTTTATCTTAGTATCAACTAACTCTTTGCTTGAAATCTAAATAACATCTTCCCTTTATCAAGTGAAGTTGTTAACTCTGACTTCTGAACTAAATATCTTCATTTATATTGGTCTTAAAACTAAGGATATTTCTCGCATTGCATTAATTTTTATACAAATTTCCTGATAGTATATCGATTCTCATCTTCCGAGTGACCTAATACGTATCAAGAATCTCTTGTCATAATTTTCATTAACAGTTTCAGAAGCACCTCCTTTATCCTAACAGAGATGAACTGCCCCGAGCCTAAGGATCATAATTACTAGACAATATGACGTACACTTTATATGCTGGTGTATTGATATGATCTATTATTACTATTAACCTTATGGAATATTTGACATGTACCAACGGAATAACTAATGATTATCAAGGAGTTTTTCTATAACTATAATATTTAATTTGTGACTTTGTAAGTCACAAACAATAGAAGATGCAAAAATAACCAATATAGATTTTGGTACATAATTTATGATCTTATATATATCAATTATATGTAGAGTGATTAGTAGGTTATATTCGGCAACCTATAAATGAATATTAATTTCTCGGTACTTAAAAGCTAAACAATATAATGAAATTTAATACCTAGTTTAATTCTATTAATATTAACCAAATATTAACTTATTTAAATTTTTTAGTAGCTGCTATCTTTTTTTTTTCGCAACAAACGTTATCTTTATAATTATGATTATCTTACTCTTATCTCTTCCTGTTACCTTTCCTTGTTATCATATTTATAACCAGCATTTCTGCTATGTATTCCGTTTTACTGTAATACTTCTTATTTCAGTAACTAAATTATTGGTATAAAGTTTTGTTAAATTTTATTTTTATTTTTTCTTTGTTTTTGTTGAAATATGAAAAGAAAGTTAACACCTTCTCTTAGTCTATGAAGAGTAGAACATATTGCTATAAGGCAATTAATCACTTTCATAAAATTTCAAAAACTTTTATTGTTTATTATATAATATTTTAATAATACTATATATCCTGTAGAGCCATTTAATTCTTAATAAAATCCATTGTATTCTTGTTCACTGTAAAGCTAGTATACAAATAAAAGTTAACACTCATATTATTATATACTATATATAAACGAAAAAAATAAGTTATGAATAGTACATAATGGAATTAAAAATGTATGATTCAAAACTAAAGAATCATATAAAACATCATACTAACTAATAAAAAACTATAAAAGATAACAAAAAATTAATACTATAAATTTATTTGAATTTGTATAATTAAAAATAATCACATATATACATATAAGTTTTCAATTCATATATAGGTGGATACTTACTAACCAAGAATCTAAAAAAGTAGCATAAATTTAATTATTAGTGTTTTTATTTAAAGCTCAAATAGTAATTTATATAGTACATATATTATATATATATATATTATCATGAGATACTTAATCTATGAAGGTTTTAGCTCCTTAAAAGATCAGGTTAGTTTTAGTATAGTTTATATAGTAGTCATTTACTAGAATCTTTGTTATATAATAATTCTAATAAGTATGTTAGCATATAATAATATATTCCGCTACCCTGCCGATAAGTAATGAAATAAATTAAGTAAAAAAAACTATTAGTTGTAGTAATAGTAATAATAGACTAGTATATAAGGATGAGGAAGAGTATGCCTCCTTTATAAGTATCATTAAATATATTATTAATGAGGTAGAATAAGAATAGATAGATATATATAGTTATGGAGGTATATTAAGCAGAGGGATAAGGTGATATAGAAATGTAGGTGAGATGGTAAAAGAATATTGTAGCTATATAAATGTACCCGACTTATATATTAAGTAGGCGAGTTAGTTAGTT
>JABUQX010021887.1:0-19792 GCA_015478945.1 Trachelipus rathkii
TCCACACCCTTTGATATCACTTAATATCTGACTCCAATCACGCCACCCTCACCGCCCAACAAGACATTAAAAGTTCACCCCCCCTTCTTCCTAAGCTCATTTCCTATTTACAACAACTTACAAACATAATTACGGCCTCCCCATCCATCAGTTCATGACTACGCATGATCCATACTACACTAACAACACGATACCTTAAAAACCGCCGTGCAAATAACAATTTATTAAACACTCCCTCCCCAAAACTTACCCTAGAGAAGAAACGCTGTCCAGAAGAGGCCAAATCGAGACCTCACCCGGAGCAGATCAAGTCACCCACCCAAAACTCATGCAATTATAAATATGATTCAAACTAGATAATTGTCACCTACCCCCCACTTTGGCAACCAGATTGTTATAATTCCTTCATGACACAATAGAGCACCCTCCTTTCTGGTGCCTCTGGCCGTCGACGCCCCCCGTGGGCCGAGAGAGAGATTTCTCTATATCTTCACTTCTCGACCTGTGGAATCGCCCAATGGTGGCAGCAGGCTTCCTGGAGGGTAGTGTGGCCCTCCAATTAAGGTGGGCCAGGGGCAGAAGTAAAGTAAGTAAGTAAGTAAAAGTAATAATATATATATATATTATATATTATATATAATAATATATTGTATATATATATAATATATAGTACTATAATATATATATATATATATAATATATATATATTATAGGTATATATATAATATATAAATATATATATATACGTATAAATAATAATATATTATATATATATATATATATAGTATATAATATAATAATATATATATATATATATATATATATATATATATTATATATATAGTATATATATACCTTTTATATAATTATATTATATATTATATATATATATATATATATATATATATATATAGGGTATATATATATATATTATTATTATAATTATATAATATATTATATATATATATATATTAGGCGGTATATAATTATATATAATATATTATATATAGTATATATAGTTATATAATATAATAATATAATATATATAATACTATAATATATACTATATAATATATATATTATAGATATATATATAAGTATTAATATATATATATATATATATATATATACTATATTATATATATATATACCCGTATATATATAATATTAGTATATAATAATATATATCATATATATATATATATATATATATATATATATATATATATATATATATTTATATATAATATATAATATATAACATTAGATATATATAATATAATATATCTATATATATATATATATATGATAGGCTAGTGAATATAATCAATTATTATTATTATCATCAATCTGCCTATCCCGATTGGGGTAAGGTGCACAAGCAATACACTAAACAAAAAAAGTAAAAAAAAGTGAAAGAACATGAAGGAAGTCGAACAAGAAAGACCCACAGCCTTTACCTTCCCTATATAGCCCAGTGAAAACTCGGCACAAATCAGAAAAATCCAACCCGAAGGTTCACGAGACCGGCGACGGACATACATTGATAGAAATGTTGTTATATGTGTGCTGAATGAGTAGTGGATAATTTTCCTAAATGTTTTAACGTGAAATGTTTACAGATTTTATCAGTATCGTTTGCTGTGATTGCAGGGTCTTAAAGGTGGTTTTTAATAATTGTGTTATTTCTATTGTTTGGTCATGGTTGCTTTTTATTTTCTTAAAAGATATGATTATTTTCCTATTTTGTGGATGAGTTGGTTTATGACTTTGTTTTGCGAAATGAGTTGCGAGGGTATTGGTATGTTATTTTATTGTTTGTGGGGATTGAGGGTTGAGATTTTTGATAGATTCGTGTGTGGGAGTTAGGTTGTTTTTTTCGTTGTTTAACGTTTTTACTTTTTATTGTTCCACATTCTATTGTTGTTTGGGTTTTATAGGTTTTTTGTTAGACAGATTTGGAAATTATTTGAATTGTGTGTTTTTTTAGGTTGTAATTTGTGTTTAAATTATTGATTTGCATTTTTATTTGTTGTGTTTGCTGTGATGATTTTTTAAGTAGGTTTATTTGTTTGATCAAGTTAGAGACTTCAGGTGTAAGGTTGGGGTTATATTTTTTGAGGTATCCCCTAGGTATACTGTATATAGGTTTGCGGTTTTTTGAATTGTTAAAGTGAAATTTTGGATAACTGTGTTTAGTGTTGTGGTATTTGAGATTATTATAGATTGATTATTGTTTTCTATGTATTCTGAGAATTTTGTCCAATCTGCTTTTTTTGTAATTTGTGAAAGTTTTCCTATAAGTGTGGTTGTGTTTGTTGGTAATTTGGTATTTTATGATTATAGGGAGGTGCTCAGAGTTTAGGTTGGTTTGTGTTGACCATTGGAGATTTGTGTGGAGATTTGGGGAGCATAATATTAGGTCTGGGGATGTATTTGATTGGTTTGTTTGTGGAGGAATTCTAGTGTGAAAGGTGTTTGTTGATGACGATCGTTTAGCGTGTGTAAGAATAAATGTTGAAAATGATTGATTTAAAATTAATAGCAGAGTAAGCGGGGATGTGTTATGTCTCCTTGGTTGTTTAATTTGTATATGGATTGGGTTGTGAAAGAATTAGAGGTGGGGGTCGCAGGGGAAGGTATTAGAATGATGGAGAATGAAAGAGAGTGGAGGGTGACCTACCTATCATATGCAGATGATTTGATTTTGTGTGGCGAATCTGAAAAAGAGTTTAGAGAGATTGGGTAGAACGGATTTGGAGGTGTGTAAAAAGGAGGGGGTTTGAAAGCAAACATAGATAAGAGTAAGGTTAATGGTTGTGAGTGAGGACAGTACTCGTTGTGAAGTTATGTTGGATGGTGAGCAACTGGAACAAGTGTCCGAGTTTAAATATTAAGGATATATGTGAAAAGGGAATGATGCAGAGTGTAGTAAGAAAGTTGTGAATGGTAGAAAGGTGGCTGGTGCAATTAAATCCTTGGGACATGTAAAGGGACTAAGTCTTGAGTGCACTAGGGTCTTACAGTCTTACATAAGGGTATGTTGTTACCTGTGTTAATGTACGGTAGTGAGACTATGGTCTGGAATAAAGAGGTAAAAGATCCTAAGTACAATGTGTTCAGATGGATAATCTTAGGGGTGTGTAGATGGCGAGAAGAAATTTGATAAAATAAGGAATGAACGCATTAGGGACTAGGGAGTTGTGTAAATGAGAATAAATGAAAGTACATTAGATGGTTTAGTCATGCGGAAAGGATGGGTGATAGTCAGTTGGTTAAGCAGATGTATAGTGGTGAGTGTGTTGGGATTCGACCGGGTGGGAGACCGAAGAAAAAGTGGATTGAGTCAGTATAGGAATGTATGGAGGAGAGGAATGTGAGTTTGGCAGAAGCGAGAAGAAAGGTGCAAAATAGAAGTGATGGCGGGGGTTTGTTGTGAGGGGGTATGGTTGTGGGCTACCTGTTGGCGCCAAGGGATGAACTCTACATTGACGAAATGCCATAGTGAGGTCCGTCGCGCGGGTCACATGAAAGCTGTCTAGGGTGGATTTTTCTGACTGCGACAAGTTCTCACTAAAAGGTGTAAAGTAAGGCTGGGCTTTCTTTTCGACTTGAATCATTTCTTCTACTACTTTTCTGTTTCCAGCGCATGTACCGCACCCTACCCATAGTCTTGGGGAGGGGGAGAGGAGGAGGAGGATAATGATGATGATGATGATGAGGACAAATATATACTAGTTATAAGTAATTATATTATTGACACACATATATATTAGGTAGTATATAAGCTATACACTCACACCATATAATATATGACCTAATAGAAGTACTGAGTAGTAGTCTTAGAGCCTTATATTGTTATCGATGCTATATATACGGTGAATAAAAGGAATAGAGAAGAGGTTTGATATCAGGATATATATATTAATATATATATATAATATAATAGATATGAGACAGGTTGTGTTATGTCTCCTTGGTTATTCAATTGTATATGGATGGGGTTATGAAGAATTCGAGGTGGGGATAGGCAGAATTGTGTTAGAATGTGGAGAATGGAGAATGAGTGGAGGGTGCCCTACCTATTATATGCGGAATGATTTGGTACTGTGTGGCGAATCTGAAGAGAGTTTGAGAAGCAATTGGTAGAGAGAATTTGGCAGGGTATGTAAAAGGAGGGGTTGAAAGTAAAACGGATAAGAGTAGGTTATGGTTGTGAGTGAGGACAGTCCTCAGTGTGTATTAATGTTAGTAAGGAGCAAGTGTCCCGATTTAAAATATTTAAGAGTATGGTGTTGGATGAGAAGGGAAACGGATGATGCAGAGGTAGTAGAATTTGTGAATGGCAGGAAGGTTGCTGGTGCAATAAATATCGTTGTGAATGTAAAGGGAACTAAGTCTTGGGTGTGCTAGGGTCTTACATGAGGGTATGTTGTTCCTGTGTTATTGTTGGTAGTGAGACTATGGTCTGAAATAAGAAGTTAAGATCTAAAGTTTCAATGTGTTCAGATGGAACAAATCTTAGAAGCATGCTAGGTGTGAAAAGATTAAATAAAATGAGGAATGAACTTATTAGAGTTTTGGGGTGGTGTGAAGAAAGGGGTAAATGAGAGAGAATAAATGAAAGCTATGGTTGAGATGGTTTGGTCATTGGGAAAGGATGGATGATAGTCGGTTTGGTTTAAGCGGATGTATTAGTGGTGAGTGTGTTTGGAACCGACCGGCGGGAGACCGAAGAGAAAGTGGATGAGTCGGTGAACAAGGAATCCCTGAAGGAGAGAAATGTGAGTTTGGCAGAAGGCGAGAATAAAGGTGCATGATAGAGAATGGCGGGGTTTTGATTGTGAGGGGGTATGGTTGGGCCCACCTGGGCCAGGGGATGTACCCTTACATTGACGATTTACCATAGTGAGGGCCTGTCGCGGTCCCATGAAGCTCTAGGGGGGATTTCTGTCTGTGACGAGTTTCACTAATTAATGGTCAGAGGGGAGCGGCCAAGGCTGGGCTTTCTTTTCAACAATTTGTCATACTCTCCTACTGCTTTCCTTTTCCGATGCTTGGCGCACCTTACTCCCCAGTCTTGGGAAGAAGGGAGGTTAAAGAAAGAAAGAAAGAAATAATATATATATATATATATATATAATATATATAATATATATATAGTATATCAATATATATATATAATATAAATAATTATTATCATATATATACTAATAATATATATATATAATATCTATATATAGTATATTATATATATATATTAATTTTATATTATATATTATTATATATATATAATAGTATATATAAATTATATATAATATATTATATATATAATATTATGTATATAGTATATAGTATATATATAGTATATATATATAATATAATTATATAATTATATTTAATATAGTATTATATAATATATAGTATATATTTGAAATAATATGATATAATATATTATATCATATATAGAGAGGATATATATAATAATAATATTATATAATATAATATAAATCCCATAACATTTTAACCCCATTTAAAGCTAGGCCTTTTTTAAACAGGTAATTTAAATAAATACCAGGTTAAAAAAAAATTATGTAACCCTTAAACTAGGTGATTGGTTTCATAGGCAACAGCAGTATTTAAAACTCAAACTTGCGGTCAGTACACAGCCCACAATCAACTTTCGAGTAACGTGACTTTACTTTCTTCATTCAGTCATAGAACTAAAACTTATTAAAAATAAATCGAGATAAATTGTAAGCATTGAAACCAATTGACTGGTTTATTAATCACTACATTAAGTTTTAATCAGTAAAAATAATTCCTGAGATTACCTTGGAGTGGCACTAATAAGTAACTTTATAATTAAAAGATACATAACTGTATTCCCAAATCAAAGTTCCGAACAATCACTGAGAGGAGTATCAATAGTTAAGCCCAGATTAAATGGTGAAAATATTATGCATATTAACTAAAAAAAATGTACTGATAAAAGTTACCAGATCTTTGCCAGTTTTTGGCATCCTTACATTCACGCTCAACCAGTTCTAGATCAAATTGAAAGAATTTTCTCTACTTTTGGTCTTGTTTGGTCAAAAGTTTGAAATAGGGTCAGAAAAAGCTCAAAACATGTAAGGATATATAGATATCTAAGATAGCCAGATAGTTACTAATAATGTGAAATGAAATGGGAAAATGTGATGCATTCACTCAGACTGACTTCAAATTCAATAACGGTCCTATTTTAGTGCTTGTGCATCACTATCAGTATATAAAATAATGGAAATTTATAACCAAAGAGGAAAGAATTATTACATTATTCACTGAAAAGCTTTTTATTTAGCAATTTTAATAAGGGAATATAATTATTGTCTTCTAGTCAATACCATTTTAAGATACATTCATTTGTAGTAAAATTTTAAAAATATCTTTTTCACTCTCATTTATTTCAAATATCTAAAAGGTGTATGTATATCAATGCAAATCTTGAATAAAATGCAATTACGCTCACTACTAATGTAACATAATCTAGCTGTTATTACTGCATATTATTAGTTTTTAAAAATATCTCAAACTGTTGAAAATAACAACTATAACTATAAAAAAAAAAACTTGCAGCTGGTTCTTTTTCTTTGTTTTTTAAGTAGGTTTTTTTCGGGTGGGTTTTTTATTGCCAAGAGTGTCTCATGGGCATTGCCCTATTATAGGAGGGAAACTACACTAGGTAATTACTAACTTACCATGCGATCTCTCGCTCTACCGATTTCGCCACGTTAGTGGCAAATAAATTAAGTAAAACCATGAATATAAATAAAAAGCCCAAGTGCCAAATCTTTGTCATGGATGGAGAGAGGTGATAAAACGGGTGGGGAGGAGGGGATGCGCTAACCGATCGATCTACCAATCTACAAACAAGCACAGTGGTTCAATAAAAAGTCAACAAGAAGAAGAAGAAGACTTGCTTCTTTATATGGCATGCTCTAGGCCAGTGGTTTTCAAATTGGAGTGCCTCACGAAATAGCAGCCCTGGGGTGCGCCACAAACCTCAAGAAAAACCCTTAAATTTTATTTTTTGGTAATTTTTTTACACAAGTGTTCAAAAAATTTCAACAAAATATATATATATATATGTTATAATCATATAGGAGAGTATATAATATAATAGTATATATATATAATAAAATATATAATATTAGGTAGTATATATATATAATATAATATATTATTATATATTATATGTATATATATATTAAGTATATATATATATATATATATATATATATATTATATATATACTATACATATACTATATATATATATATTACTTTATAAATATAATTATATATATATATATATAATATATATATAGTTATATACTATATACTTCATCGCTTACTTAACTTATGCCCCTGGCCCAGACAATTAAATGGAGGGCCACACTGTTCTTCCAAGGAAGCCCGGCTGCCGCCTCTGGGCGATTCCACAGGTCAAAGGAAAGAAGTTAAGAGAAACGCGCTTGGGGGGCGTAGAGAGCGGGCAACTCTGGGTCAAGGTGCTTCTAATTGTGTCATGGAGTGTGACATCTTAGTGCAAGTGGGGGAGTGACTGTTGTTCTAGTAAATTGAAAATCGTATTTAATAAGGGGCGAGGCGGCCTATATTCAGGGTGGGTGACCATAGAAATCTGCTCGAGCGAGGGTCGATTTGCCAATCTTCTGGCAGCATTTACTCTAGGGTGAGAGTTTTGAGCGGCGCGCGGGTGTTGTTTAGATAATTGTTATATTGGATTTTAGCTAGGTATTGTGATGTGTACTGGATATGAGTATACATGAACCCTATGGGAGGGGAGGAGGAATTATGTTGTATTTGTTGTAATAGAATTGAGTTTTAGTCTTTGTCGGGGAGGGTTGGAGAGAATTTGGTGACAGGAGGTTGGGATGGATTACGTGTTTTCTGATAGAATTGAAGTCCCACCATCTAACAAGGTGTGTGGTGGGGAGGACACAGTGTAAATGTTAAAGAGATTGGGGTGGTTTTGTGAAGCTGTGATAATTCATGGGGCCTGTATGTTGTGAGGAATTGTAAGTTTATATTTGTGTACCATTAAGAAAGGTATAGGAATTTTGATGGTGGATATTAAATCTAAAAATATAGATTTAGGAAGTTGGTTTTAAAAGTACCAACTTTTAAAAGGCTCCCATTTATTTTTCAGCTGGGAGCTTGTTGCTGCTGTGATAGAGCTGGGTTGGTTTGGAGTTTGTTGCTGCTGTGATAGAGCTGGGTTGGCTTGGAGCATCCCTCAACATATTTTTATTTATATATTTCCATAGTATTTTGGGTTTTTGTTTAATGAAAGGGGTTGATTGTTCGGGTGATCACTGAGTAGGATGTACGATCTGGATGACGGTCAGATGGTTAAAAGGGTGATGGGAGGATTTAAAGGGGGGATGCTGTCATTCTGTTGGAGGTTAACCAATTTTCAAATAGATGTAAATATTCTTGGGTATGTTGTAGGCTATGTTAACGTCTGGGTGTTGGGAAATAAGAACTGATGTCGTCTGCGTAAGTAATTAGTTTTGTGGATTGGGGGTATGGTAAAATCTGCTGTGAAAAAGTTTAACAAAAATGGAGAGAGAATGGCGCTCTGTGGGGAACCGCCAATTTTGTAAATTTGATCGAATGGGAGAGGTTGTTTTTGTATAAAACCTTAGCGAAAAAACGGTTAGTGAGGAAATTGGAGAGCCATTTTTTGTCATTTTTTTTTCTAGGGGGGAGTGGAGGATTTTTTGAATAAAGGATGTGTGTGGGGACGGTAAATGAATGCTTTTATTTATGTTCTATTGCAGTGAGTAAGATCCTATGAATCTATGGGATGGGGATTGGTTGAGGCCAATAATTATGTGTTTTGTGAGGGAAGTGAGGGCTGTAGTTGTGGAGTGATTGCTTTCTTTTAAATCCGTGTTGGAAATCTGGAAGAGTAATGGGGGTGGGAAATTTTGTTTAGTATTAATTTCTTTAGCAGTTTACTATTGGAGCAAAGCAGAGAGATTGGGCGGTAGGAGGAGGGGGAATTAGGGTCTTTTTTGGTTTGAGTTTTGGAATTATGAAAATGCTTGCTTCCAGATTGGGGGTATGTAGTTGAGCTGCATGATTTGTTAAAGATTTCTTTGATGAGGAGAATTGTTTTTTCTCCAAGGTGTTTTAAGTGCAGGTTGGATATTTGAGTCTGAACCTGTCGCTGTTGAATTTTGGAGGGTTTTAATGGCTTCTATTGTCATGTTGGTTGTGAATGGGGGTATGAGGGTGTGGTCTAATTGGAGTTTTCCGAGTTGTTTTTTTATTTTCCTGTTATCAGGGTGGGTTGGTTTTCGAGAGATGTTGGCATAATGTTTAGCAAGACTGTCTTATTGATGTTTTGGGGAAGGGAGGGAAGTTGGTTGGGTAAAGAGTTGGGGATTCGTGGGATTTGTGGGGGGTTGTTTATGAGATTTTGTTTAATTTTTAATGACTTGCCAGGTTTTCTCTATTGTCTAAGCAATGAGATTGTTATGTTGCAAGTTTCTGAAAAACTTATTGGTAGATGTTGGTGGTTATGGAGGTTGGAGATTTTGGGTTTAGGTTTGTTTTTGGTTAGAAATGTTGTGGGGTGTAGGGTTGAGTTTTCGGAGGGAGTTTCTTTGTTTAACGAGTTGGCTGATATTAGGTTGAAGTTTGGGGTGTATGATTTTCTGTGGCCCTTTGGTATATAGAAGTTTGCTGATTAAATGATTGTAATTGTTTAGTGAATATGCAGTGTGGTAGGGAAGAGTTGGTATCGTGGATTGGGTATTGGGTTTAATAATGGGTTTCTATATGGTTAGTAAATGCAGGCCAGTTTGCTTTTTTATAGTTAGTGTATGTAGTAGTCTTTTTGGGGGGGGATGATGAGGGGAGTTTAGAATAGAATGGGAAAGGTGGTTTCGATTTATATATATAATATATATATATATATTATATATATATAATATATATATGATATATATATATATATATTATAATATATATATATATATATAATATTATATATATATAACTACTATATCTATATATATAATATATATTATATATATAATTATAATATAATATATATATATTATATATATATATACGACTACATATATATATTATATAGTATATAATATATATATATAATATATATATAGTATATATATATAGTTATTAGCAAGTAATCGCTAGGTTTTGTAGATAATTCAAAGAGGCTAACATTAAGGAATAAAGATCTAATACTTTTTTTTTAAGAAATTTTTATATATCATTTAATGGTCTTCAAAATTTTATACGAACGTAAGCTTTCAGTCCAGTCCGGACCCTCTTTCAGACGTGATGTTAATGAAGAACTGGTACATTTCTAGAAATATAAGGTAGAAATGTAAGAAAAACTATATATTAAACGTACAGTAAATTAGAAGTGGTAGTTTTTTTGATTGTTTTGTGAAAAAAGGTGTGAGGTTTAATAATTTGTAAAGCGTATAATTTGTAATGGGTATTCACCTTGTAGTATGTTAAAATTGGGTCGGTTTTTAATGCACAAAGATTCAATTAATTTACGTTGAAGGGGGTCGAGGGTTTGTGTGATAGGTGACATGTCATCGATGTTGATCCTATGGTTGAGGGTAGATCTGTGTAGTGTGAGTGCCGAGAGTTTTGAGCATCATGGATAAGGTCTTGTCTATGCTGGTATTTTCGTACTAGTAAGTCATTGGTTTCACCATGTAAATGAAGGTAACAGTTAAACAGGGAATTTTTATAGACGCCATTGGGAAAATGTTGTTGGATGTATTGTGTGGAGGGACATTATAAAAAAATACGTTTTTAAGGAGAAGGTATTTGGAAGAGGTAGTCTAAGAGTTTTCGGTAAAGACTTGATGATCTTAGAATTAGGTAAATAAGGAAGTGGGTAGAATACGAAAAGGAGTTATTGGGTGGGGTGTTTGGAGGATTGATTTTTTTCTTTTTTTGCTTTTTTGAAGGAACTGATAAGAAATTGCTAGGTAGGAAGTTACTAAGGGAAAAAGAGATAATTTAGTTTCAGTTTGGAGAAAGGTGGGGAGCAAATAACCGAAGCTTCTAAAGAAAAAGGTAAGGAAAAGGATACCATTTTTTTGTAATTAGTTGGATGGGAGGAAAACCAGCGAGTATAAGAGGGGGTTAAATGTAGGTTTACGATAAAACATTATTAATAAGATGGGCAATTATCACAAGAAGAGTTGTCAAGAAAACTGGAAGAGTTTTATTGGAAAAAGAGCTCCATGTGATTTTAAATGTTAGTGTGAATGGAGTTTAATTGAAATTGAAAGAATGTAGTGGGGTTTGTGTTGAGGGGGAATCGAAACAAAAAATATCGAAGTCAAACGTACCGGAGTCAAGTATATTCAGAGAGAAAGGTTGGTTGAAGAATAAAGAAGTGTTTCAAATAAGTTCCCATAAAAAGGTTTTGCTGGGATAGGGAGAGAGGGGATCCCATACTAAGGACCTGAGTTTTGTTTTGAAGTAGAGGTTATTAAAATGGAATAAATTGTGTTCAAGGGTAAGAAGAATAAGTTTTTTAAGTAAAGGGAAGGGGTAATCTAAGTTGTAAGGGTTTTCAGAAAAGTATCGTTCTAAGAGGGAAAGGGTGAAAGGTACAGGAACAGAGGTAAATAAGAAAACCACATCAAAGCTAAGAATATGGTTAGTATGAGGAAAGATATGAGAAGTTTTAAGGATGGAATCCTCTGTTTTTTAGATGAGAGGGGAAGATTGAGCCCAGAAGAGGTTTGAATTGTTTAGATAACCATGAGGAAAGTTTGTAAGGAACAGAGTTAATATTAGAAATGATGGGACGAACGGGAATGTTAGGTTTGTGTGTCTTAGGAATACCGTAAAATTGTGAGAGACGGGGGAGGCTAGGTTTAATATCATTAAGAATTTGAATGAAATCTTTGAGAATGAGTTTAAGTTGTTGATTGAATAATGTGTGGGAGTTATTTAGAGGGTTTCTGTTAAGTAAAGTGTAGGTGGAGTTATCATTAAGTAAGGTGTTACATTTAGAAAGGTAATCAGCTTTGTTTAGAATGACCAAATTTTGTCCCTTGTCTGATCTCGTTACTATAATATCCTGATTATTTTTAAGTGATGAAACAGCGTCGTGAAATTTCTTCGGTACAGTGTTCTTTTTAGAGCAATTAATGATACCATCCAATAGTAGTCCTTTAATAAAATCATGATTAAAGTTAAGATTTGTAGTCCTATTTTTCCAGTTTTCAAAATCGGTGCAAAATTGAATTAATGGGTCGTTTTTATTAATAGTGAAAGATAATCCATAGCCTAATAAAAAATTTTCATCATCAGTCTTCATAACATCACGTCTGAAAGAAGGTCCGGACTGGACTGAAAGCTTACGTTCGTATAAAATTTTGAAGACCATTAAATGATAAAAATTTCTTAAAAAAAGTATTAGATCTTTATTCCTTAAGGCCTCTTTGAATTATATATATATATATATATATATATATATATATATATATATATATATTATATATATATATATATCTATAATATTTCTATAATATATATATATTATATATATATATATATATATATATATATATAGTATATATTGTAAAAGGATAGGGGTGCATGGAATCTATTTTTTTTTTCTTGGGGGTGTGCCACTAAAAAAAAAGATTGAGAACCACTGCTCTAGGCAGCTCTTCGAACAATTTTTTGAAAATAAATATCGCATGTATTAATCCTAAAACCTGATAGGCAAAGGGAGATATGATCAGTGGAGAACTTATAAATACTCTGGTGTGCCTTTTAATACACAAGAAAATAGACACGATTACCAGAAGAATTAGACATAAAAATTGGAGTGCATGTCTGAATGCTATTATGTAGGTGAAATCATTAACCAAAAAAGTTAAACAAAAACAAATGTACAAATATATCACCGAAAAAAATAAGCAGAAATGATTTCGTGGATTTGTGATTCAAGAAGAGCAATCAAGATGTCGAAAGAAATCGAAAAGAAACAAGAAAATTTCAATTCTTAATAAAGTGCTACAACCACACACCCATGACTCACCGACAAATTAAATTAAACTCCATATGATTTGCCATAGTGAAAATTCAAATAATTCAAAGCGTTTCCCTTGCAGTTGAGGTACTACCACATCAACAAATTGAAAACCTACCAAATGAATAAGTGAAGAAACTTAAATTATTTCTATACATACTGTGAAAATAAGGAAAAACAATTAGATTTGAGTGAACCTTCCAATTTCTTCAACCTACAGCTTTATAAGTCACTCCATTTCAGACATACATCAAGCGCTCTAACTACTTAAATAAATAAGTAGTAACAGTTACACAATTTAAATTGATGGTAAAACCTACCTCTTTTCTTTATAAGTAAAGGGAGCGGAATCTCACATAATACAAGTCAGAGTAAAAATCTAGTTACCAAAATGTAAAGTCTATTACCTGGTTGAACCATTTTTATCGCCAACTCTTCTATGCTCGTGACTTCAGCTTCAGTTGGAGCATGAATTACAACAACTGTCGACCCTAATATACAAAGAGCACATCCAATCTGAAAATAAAAAGGAACTTTTAAACTTTTTATCACACATCTTTCATTAATTACCAATTAAAAAAGAAAAGAAATTCATTGAGGACTCTTAAATCCTAATATACTGAGCTTGTACTACTAGTAAACCTAGGTAGGTTTCCTTTTAGTTTTCTGGTCAATTTCTTGATAAAAAAAAAAAGTTCTACAATATGAAGAAAATTAGAAACAGAATATATTACATACATTAAGAAAAAAAAAAAGATATGAAAAATTATGCTAAACAAAAGTTAAACTTTTTCTGCCATCTGACTCGAATTAATATAATATAAATATGATTACTTTAAAGATATAAAAATTGACTCTGATATCTCTTGCCCATATGAAGAAGTAATAGAAGGCAAGTCTAAACTTAATTCTAAGGTTAAATATAACATCCAGTTGATATAAATTTTCTGACTGTTGAAATTAGGTTAGCATAACCTCTAGGTTTGAATGCTACATTTTGACAGAAGAATAAAACAGCATAAAAGTCCAAAAACTAAATAGGGAGAGAAAGATCCAAAAGCGAAATACACTAATTGGCAAATAGTCTTTCTCACACTATCTCATTATAACTGGAAGAAATAAAAATAAAAGAGATTTCAATGAGCTTTTAATAAATCTACAAATCAGATAAAGTATTTAAATAACATTCTATAAGAGACCCATAGAATGGTAAGAGCCTCTACAGCCTATTAGAATCAAAGAAAATCATATAACAAGAAACGTTATGAAAGATGATGACAAGTGTAGGATGCGAAAAGTTTAGTGCTTAATTATAAAGTAGAGATGGGTGTAAAAGAATGCAAAAAGAAAAATTTTAAGAAACCATATGCAAAATCAAAAACAATCTAAATAACAAAAGCCATTGAATCAAATGACTAAATATGAAGCTGCAAAGATTAACTATGTAAGCAAAAGTGATGCACTGAGTAAAGTTTTTAGGAGACGAGTCCCTGTCCTTATTTTACGTCGAGTCTGAGTCAAAATCCAAGTTCATGTTCAAGATATCACAAGGGGAAACCCCTAACGGAACGAAAGAGGAACAAGGCTGAGATGGTTAGATCTTATACAAGATGTTCAGTTCTAATAGGAAGGCAAAAATGCGATCACTGCGAAAATGAGATGATTCGGATAAGATGTGCTGAAGGCGATGCTGAAGAGGTATAGTTAGCACGTCAGGAAAGAACTTGCTTCTAAGGGTCGAGATGGCAACGCAATCCACAGAGATGAACGACTGTGAGAGGACAAAACTGGAGGCAAGCAAAAATGGGATTGTCGGGGGAACCCCGCGATTATAAGGAAATCCATGGGTGAGATTTGTAGACAAGACGCAAAACGACCAGGACCACCTCCAGGAGGCGAGTCCTCCTACTAGATGAAGAACCACCGGCCAAGGACGGGTAAGTTTGACATTCCGAAGTTTGACGCCACGAGCACCCTCCGCCCAACATTGACTGCCAGCCAGAGAGGAAGCCCCGACGCAAAGAGATGTTGAGGAAATCTGTAGCAGGGAAATGGCCCAGGCGCACAGTAGGAGGAAGGGTATTGGGCACACGACACCCCGTGTGCAGCCGCCTGTTTGGCTTCCCAATTCGGCCCCTTCGTTACCCAGGAAACCCCACATTGGGAGGAAAACCCAACAAGGAAACTCAATGTTGTGTCTGGCGCAAGGTAACAAGCAGAGGCCACTTGTTGAATGACACAGACCCAAAGGGTTACGGGATGGACCGGTCAGAAGCAACGAACTGGAGAGCGCTCCGAGAATCGGAAAAAATGGTATAATTACCCCCACGGGCGAAGGAACTGATCCTGTTCACCGCCATGGACATTCTATTAGTTCAGCTGAAAAAAACAGACAAATAGGGGGTAAAAGGGTGTGGGATACAGTGATGTCGGAAAAACAGCTGAAGCTCCCACCTTTCTTACCCGTCTTGGAACCATCGGCGTAAACCGCTATAGGAGTCGCTATGACACTCCGCTGTGAAGACACAAAAGAATTCCCTCAACAGCACGGAATGTACCTCGACTTACTCCCAAGGACTGGATCCCATCTGCAGAGAGCAGGAGGCGGAGAAACCCACTGTGAATGAGGTAGAGATAGGATTTTCCCGCATATCGCATCGCTGAAGGAGGTCGAGGATATTCGAAGATGCCTCTTACCCCAGCACGGTGGGGTCAAAAATAAGGCGTTGTGACGGACGCGCTTCTATTATAGGTGTCAAGGCGGACGAGGTAGGAACCTGAAGACAGAATGAACACGCGAGCAACATGATCTCACTCCATCCGCAGGGATAGGGGCATCACCCCGGCCTTTCTACTCCAGGGCATTTCCTCGGAGGGAACTGAAATGCACCCGTGGCAAATTCTCAGCCTTTTTCAGTGCTGAATGGGTCAAAGAAGGCGGAAGAGGACTGGAAAGTGTCTGCCCATTATATGCACAACCATAGTCCAGTTTAGCCTGCACCAGCATGATGTAAAGATGGAGCATGGTTTTTCTGTCCATAATAATAATAATAATAATAATAATAATAATAATGATAATAATAATAATAATAATAATAATAATAATAATAATAATAATAATAATAATAATAATAATAATAATAATAATAATATTAAAAACAATAATAATTACTTATTAAATAATAATAATAATAAATAATAATAATAATAATAATAATAATAATAATAATAATAATAATAATAATAATAATAATAATAATAGTAAACGTGAATCGGCATTTGTTGTATGCAATTTTTGCATAATTTCTCAAGATTTCTACATGCCTTCCTAATATTTTCATCAACTTTTTTCAGGACAATTCTAGGAAATAAAATTGTCGCCTTTTTCAATAATCCGAGCTTTCATTCGCTCACGTTGGACACAAAATAAGAACTAAGATTAGAAATTCTTAGTAAATATACAAAATCTCTCTCTTCTCTTCTCTTCTCTTCTCTTCTCTTCTCTTCTCTTCTCTTCTCTTCTCTTCTCTTCTCTTCTCTTCTCTTCTCTTCTCTTCTCTTCTCTTCTCTTCTCTTTCTTTCCTCTTCTCTTCTCTTCTCTTCTCTTACTCTTCTCTTCTCTTCTCTTCTCTTCTCTTCTCTTCGTCATTTACTTCTATTCTCTTTTTCTCTTCTCTTCCTTTCTCTTACTCTTTCTCTTACTCTTCTCTTCTCTTTCTTCTTACTCTCTCTTCTCTTCTCTTCTCTTCTCTTCTCTTCTCTTCTTCTCTTCTCTTCTCTCTCTCTCTCTCTCTCTCTCTCTCTCTCTCTCTCTCTCTCTCTCTCTCTCTCTCTCTCTCTCTCTCTCTCTCTCTCTCTCTCTCTCTCTCTCTCTCTTCTTCTCTCTCTCATCTCTCTCTTCTCTCTCTTCTCTCTCTTCCCTCATCTCTCTCTCTCCTCTCTCTCTCTCTCTCTCTCTCTCACCACAACCATGCCCCATCATAGAACCACGCCATTTACTATTATGCACCAACCATCTCGCTTCTGTAAAATTCACATTCCTTCAGACTTCAGACATTCTTTAACTGACTCAATCCACCTTTTCTTTGGTCTTTCGCTCGGTAGATTCCCAGCACACTCACCTCTATATAATAGCTTAACCAACCAACTATCATCTATTCTTTCCATGTGACCAAATCATTTAATACTTCTCATTTATTCTCTAAATTCAATCCTTTCTATCACACCACCAGCAAGTCCCGATGATGTAAAACAACGTTAATTCCTTACATTGTTATCAGGTTCTTCTCACACCTAGCATTCCCCTAAGATTATTGATCTGAACAGACTGCACCTTATACCTATACCTCTTATTCCACCCTATAATTTCGCTACTATACATTAACACCGGTAACAACATACCAACATACCAACATAACCTATCGCACTCAAGACGTATTAGATAAATAAAAATTAATATAGATAATAATAATAATTAATAATAAATAATTAATCAATGAATAAATAATAATAATAATAAATAATAATAATAATATAATGTGTGCTTGATAAAAACAAATCACTCCAGATGAGATCTTTAATAAAATAACCCCTGCAATTCTTATTTACAGACTCCTTATATACTAATTCATCGATGCTTATATACATATTGAGCCGAACTCCGCATGTGCAAGCTCTATTTTGAACGATGTTTAGACTCTTCTTAATAGCAACCATGCCTCAAACTGATAAAAAACATTCAATCTTTGATTCATAGATCACACCAAATCTTTACTCACAATCGAGAATGTGCACTCGACAATTCCCTATCACCATCCATTTCTTGTCTGGAACAAACACAAGCATGTTCATCCTCCCAACATACCACATTTGTTGTACATCTTGCCCCCAATTCGGCTTTCACCCACACATCATTCTTCCCATCGTGAATTACTTGCCTCATCATCTATTCCACTGCCCTGACACCATCTTTATTCCAAATGTCTCCATTTAACGTAATTATATTATCTTTTTCACATTGGGCAGGTTCCTCTCAGCTTCGACCATTCCTAATGCTTATTCACCAATATGTGCGCGCTATCATTTTACTGGACTCTGTTGAGTTCCTTTCAACAATCCCATTTCAGTTTCCCTGAAAGCGGCCATAAAATTTATTTTTACTCCCAATTTCCTGCAGATTTAATTACTCCACCGAATATACTGACGATGCGGCCAGGTATTACCACTAATCACACTCTTAAGGCAATCCATGTTGACAGCGAAAGACCTCTTCCATCTTTCTGCGCTATTTCTCTTCCCCCTCGCAGTATCAGATCATTCCATATCGCAAATCAACTCTCCCACAGTTTACTATTGATAGAAATTTACCTTTAACCAAATGCGCTACATCAATTTGCCAACCTATTTCCAGCATGCTTCACCCACTAAATTCACCTGACCTCCGCATCTTATTTCTGGATTCGGTATCAAAACTGATTGAGCAATTTCTCGCATCTCTTTGAATGCACGTTTCTAGACACTACATCTCATTTATATCACCTTTATTCATCCAACATTTTTGCCATATTAGTACAAAATTAACATTGTTTTGTCTGTCCACAATGATTCTTCTTCGTGATAGCCTTTATTATTTACCATATAACAAATTACCAGCAATGCCAGTGCATGCATCCTTTATTCCTTTGACACACTTTTCTCATTAAATCTTTGTCAATTGTAATAAATCTGCATTATTCTCCATCCATTTTAACCAATTTAATTTTAAATATTTACTCAAAATGTGTTGCTACTTATTAGTTCCAACACTATCCCCAAACGTCTCTTCACTAAACCATTTCCGTCAGCTCCTTCTTTGAGCCTTACACCTAACTTCTTGAGTATTAATTACATTATCCACCCAGCTGACAACCGTTCGTGAATCACGCATCACTGTGATATTCTTTAATCCCCACTTCAGACAAATTAATTCCTTTCACCACTGCATCCAATTCCGCTACATTGATATGGCCACAATCCGACTTTTTCCTTAACCAACTCGAATCCTCAACCAACTATCCTCCTATTTCCAACGATATGCCGCAGGCTAAACTGCTCGCGTCGCATCAAATCATTCTTTCTTCCCCTTTTTTAATAAACCAACTCCCCTTCACAGAATCATCTTTTCTCACCTCCTCCAAGACCTGTTTAAGAATTTCCGTGCTTCTTTCTCCTATATCCTCATTCCACCTTTTTCCCTCCGTAATTCTCTTCAAGAAGTTGCACACTACTCTCGACCACCCTGCCACTGGGTAGTGCCCGACCAGCTTCCCACATATTGAAAATAACTCTTCCTGTTATCTTTTTCTCGTCTATCAGTGGTATCACATTTCCTCTGAAGAACCTCGTTTTTCTAAATTTGTCCTTTTCGATCGTCAATCCTAAGACTCTCCCACCAATCACATCCTCAGGATCTTTTGATCAAAGTCCAAATTTCAGCGATGTATGAACCCCTCCCTCACCCTCTCATCCTTTTCTCTTACCACTCTTAGAATTTATGCCATTATTCTTGTCGCGCTACATAGCCCAAAACCCAGTCTTGTCAAACCAAAATTCCTCTCCTTATATCTCACCAGCTGATGCTTCCACAAACTCTATCATTTCTAATTTGAAGATAGGCTGACTTTAGGTCAACCAATTT
>JABUQX010021888.1:2500-7500 GCA_015478945.1 Trachelipus rathkii
TGCAGGTGAGAAGATCACACGAAAAGTAGGAATAAAGTAGGAGATAAGACAGAACCCTATGGTTCACCACTCTACGACAAAGTAGCAGCTGTGCCCCACCCAACAACAAATGACGTTGGTTTACTCCGGAAAGAAAAACCATATGCGCCGTTAGAGAAGGAGTAACCCAGTATGAGGGAAGCTGGTGGAGAAGGGGCAAGCATCATACGCCATATCTGTCAACTGCTTGGATGGCGGCGTCACCACCAACTCCTGTGGTTCTAGTGAAGGAACCACAAATCAAGATGAGGTTATGTCTGCCAGATCCTGTTTTTAAAAGTCACTGGAAGACCGGCAGCGAATTTAGATTCGATGGTCCGAAACAGAGCTTGAGGAGAGCCAAAAATTCAGATGAACGCGGGGCGGTCATGAGGGCTTATTAGCCGAAAGACCTGAGCGCTTCCCTTTTCTAAACAGGCTATCACGTGGTGCTCCAAATCACTGAGGCAGTTATTTAATATGAAAGAGAATATAGTTGAACTGAAAGTGGGGATGTGGTGAGCACTGAGGCACACACCCCAAAACTCCTGGGAGTGACTGCCATCCGGCCACCCTGGCCCTTCCCAACTGCCCAGATACTCAAATAGCCCATGCACCTGACCAAATGTAATTCAACAGCAAAAAAAGGCACAGACACCTGAGAGAGCAAAGGAGACATTTATGAACATCAAGAAATCAAACTGTGTTTGCTGTGAGGTTCGCGCCCGTTGAGATCGTGCACCCTCAGCCGGGCAAATCATGTCCCATCATTCAACGTATTATATATTACGATATAGCTGAAATAGAGACGTTTCGGCAAGATCATAAGTTATCAAGCTCCGCAGAGAACCCGCGAGCCATATGCAACTTCTGCCTGATTGAAAGCCCTGCTTTCGTTCTGCCCGGTATTAGTTATCCCCAACGATTTTTAGCGAACTTGAAAACAATGCCATAGATAAACGAGAATACCTGATATACCAAGTCTCCTGGCCTGAACATTGCAGAGAAACGCCACTGACTGAAACCATATCATATAAGTGTTATTCAGCTGAAGAAGAACGAAACCCTCATCCTGTCACCCGAGGCTACAGCTCCCACCCGATCGCAAGAATCCAGCCGCTCATCACACAAGCAGTCATTCAGTTATAGTTATCGTAGAAGCAACTAAGGCCCTCAATCAGCTCCGAATCAAAGTGCTGGTGAAAAAAACGCGTAAGGTGGATGGAGCTACGGGAGAAAGTATTAAAATTAAGAGATATAAGGTTGTGGTCAGATTTCTTACCAATGGGAGCGAAGGTGGTGTATTTATAGAGAGAAGGACTAGTGGTGAAACATAGGTCATGTGTTCAAATTGGTTGGGGACGATCCGGAATGTGCTTAATTAGTTGCTCCAAATCACGTAGAACAAAATTCCAAATGATTCCGTTTTCGGCAATTTTGGATCTGAATGTGATGTCTCCAAACATTTAGTGTTATGTACATTGAAATCCTCTAAGTGACCTCAGTATTTGATGAGAAGATATAACAGTTCGTGAGAAGTAGTAAGATATTCAAAGAAAGAGTGAAAATCTGTCTGTTAGGAGAACAGTAGCAGAAGCACAAGATTATTGTAGTAGAAGGAAGAAAAAAGATTTTAAGCCACAGAACATCGAAGTTAGGGATTGCTTCAAGATTCTCGAGACGTGTTACAGGAGTGTTTGTGTTTACGCAGGCACCTTATCTACCTATCTGGCGGAAATTATGAACAAAGTTACCGCTAGATATATTAAAAGAGTTAGAGATGGAATCTATAGATACCCGAGTCTGAGGCAAGTCGAAAAGGTTAGGATTAGGAATTGCAGAGTTGGTATTCCACGGATGCAGAGTTAGGAGAGTAAGCTGCGGATGTTGGTAAAGTCGATAGAAAGCCCGCGTCTGTGCAAATCCATCCCACACGCACACACAACCACAACAACAAAACAAAGAGACAAAAACAGACAGACAAAAACGAAAGTTGAAATTAGATTGGTGGGGCCCCCCGCTCACCAAAAACGTAAAAATGTGATTAAATAAACCGTATTTTAATAAATACAGTATAATGAAAATTTAGAAAGTTTAAAGACGCATTCACACACCCTAACAAATTTACGAACAAAAAATTACAATTATTCAACATAAAACTAAATAAGTATAAATTAAAACAATATAACCAAATACGTAAGTTGCTGTGCCAAAACCCTTTTTTAAAATAAATAAAAAATAAACACTAAAAACTAAAGCTAAAAAGACGAAGGAAAAATATAACCTAGTACGGTCTAAACTACGTATTGCAAATCTTAAAAACTAACTATACTATCTACTGATAAATCAAAAGTTTCAAGAACAGTACTCAAAACGAATAACTTATCTTTAATAAGGATGATCCAATTTCTGCAATGAGTTAGAAACCATAATAGTTAAAAACAATTCAAAACAGGGAGCACTTAATGAACAAAACACACTTAATGGAAGATGTAACCAAACATTATGAATCAACCCATTGGAGCTCCGGCAAAACACAACTTATCACAACACAGTCTAAATACACAATATATATATATATTATAGAAGATATGAAGATATATATTAATACATATTATTACATATTATTATTATTATATATACATATTATTACATATATATATATATATCATAAACATATATATATTATTATTACATATTACGCTGGTTATTATTGGGTTGTTATTGGTTATTACATATATACAGCATATAGCATTATTATTATTATTATATATACATATATATAAAATATATATATATTACATATATGTATACATACATATTTAGACATACACACATTGCTATATATTATGTATTATTATTATTATTATACATTATTATTATTATTAATATATATACATACATATATGAGTATATATGAAAAGTTAGTACATATAATATTATTACATATATTATAACATATTAGTTATATATATGTTATATTATGTTATATTATTATTATGTATATTACTATTAGTTATTATTGTTAGTTATTATTATTATTACATATATATATATATTATTACATATATATATATGTATATATATATATATTATATATATATATATATATTTATATTAAGTTATATATATATATACATATTATTATATATATTATTATTATATAATATATATAAGTATATATATAATATTATTATATATATATATATACAGTAGGGTGCAAAAAGAATGGTGCATCCTTCAGTTTCGTATTTTTTTTTCTTATGTTTACGGCTAGTTTCTACCACTTCAAAAAATGAACTAATATCAGGAATTATCAAAGCTTGGTTTCGAATAGTTAATGAAAAGTGGTTGCAAAACCTTGTTCAAAGTATGCCAAAGAGGTGTAAAATGATTATAAAGAATAAAGGAAGTCCAATATAGTATTGCGTTTTTGTGTCATATCGTTTTTAATTTTTTTTAATATTTCTTATTATTAATTTAAGTTTTGTAGTGTATTACAGTCCACAAAACTCCAAAAAATTTAGTTAATTGACTGAAAAATAGAATTTATTATTATATGAGCAAGAAAGTAGAACTCTACAAGGTTTATTTTAGATTTTGTTCCATAAAACTTTGGGCAGTGAATAAAATATTTTTCTTTTAATACCATTATAGAGCATATGCCCTTTAAAATGAGAAATAAAACAAAATTTCAAATATGTAATAAAGTAGTGAAAACTAGACGGAAACATAAAAAGACACAAAACTAAAGGTTGTTCCATTCCTTTTGCACACCAATATATATATATATATACAGCAGTATATATATATATATAGTATATATATATATATATATATTACATATTACATATTATATTATTATTATTATTATTATTAGTTATGTTGATAAAGAAGAAAATCAGACAAATCTCTAATTAAGTGATATATATATTATATACATGTATATATTACAAATATTATTACTAAGAATCATAGATATCAGCAAGAAGCTCATATAAATTCATATATTATTAGTTATATATATTATTATTATTATTATTGGTTATTACATGTTATTATTATTATATATATAAGATATATATATTATTATGATGAATATTATTATTATATATATATATATATAAATAATATTTATTTATTTATATATATTACATATATATTATTATTATTATTTATATATATTATTATATATATATATATATAGTAAAGATATATACATATACACAGAGTATATATATATATATATATATATAGATATACATGACCTTATCCGCTTCATGGTACAGAAAAATATGGATTTTATAAATCTTTTTTTACAAATATTAGTAGTATATGCTACTAGCAATTAGTTAAGGTGTGAACGAGAAAGATTCGAAATATGGAACTATTAAAAATTAATTGATAAAGTAAGCCAAAACGTTTATTTTGCATAAGAAAGAAAATGACTTTTAGTTCTACTGAGTGAAAGAATTCAAGATAGTGTAAAAAATAATGTTTCTGGGTAAAATACTTTCCGTATTATGTTTTGTTTTAATATATAGATTTTTTGTATACATAACAAAAGGTATCATAACCTGTACTTAGAGGGCAGTAAATCGCAACCTGACATACATGGATCGATAATACAATAAAACTCAATCTAACCTTTAATGATCGACGATGCAGTAAATTTCTAACTAACCTACATGGATCTACTTTGCCGTAACAATGAATCTCTATTTTTTGGGTAAGATTTTTGCACTTCAGAAGATAACCCGAGACGTCGCTGTTTCTCGGGCGGTGCCAATCGTACGATACGTAAAAAAATACAATATTATTAAATAATTACCTTATTTTTAAAAAAAAAATTTAATCCTGTTTATTCACAATGAAAATTATTGTCAGTATCATATAATAACAAAATATGAAAAAAACAACCAAAAAAATATTTATCTTCACCATAGAAAGGATAAGGACCGGTAAATATATATATATATATA
>JABUQX010021888.1:12500-30000 GCA_015478945.1 Trachelipus rathkii
GTGCAAAACATAAATAAAAGTAAATTTTTAACTGTTTTAGCTGATGAGACGACCGATGTGTCCCAGGAGGAACAGTTTTCGTTGTGTATGTGTTACGTTGATATCGATACTATTACCGTCAAAGAAGATTTTTGTGTTTCGTCTCAGTAAATGATTTGACAGGAATAAGTCTTGCCAAAATTAATTAAAGAAAAAGTAACTGAACTTGGTTGGGATATGAATAATCTAAGAGGACAGGGGTAATGACGGTGCAGCAGCAATGAGTGGTGAGTTCATGGGTGTTCAGAGAGTAATAAATGAAAATGTCACAAAGCTATATATACTCACTGCTTTTTTGCATTGCTTAAATTTATGCCTCACAGACGTTTTAAAGTTCAAAAATATTCGAAGTGCAATTGGAATAATATCAGATTGTTGTACATTTTTTCTAAGTGCTAAAAGGACAAAAGATTTTAAAGAAAAAATAGAAGAGCTTATTCAAAAGGGTAGCAAGAAGAGAAAAAATTGCGAAACTGCTGGAGCCAATGCTATACCAGAACTGTTTTATTATTTAAAAAGAGATGATAAACCTTGATAATAGCAGCTTTAGAACAAATAAAATGTGAAGTTGGAGATTAGTTAAAAAAGGGACCTTAATTCTAAACAATGTTTATAGCGCATCTTTTATGGTTTCTTTTTTTGTTTTAAGCAGACTATTAAGTTTAACATACAATTTCTCAAAACGATTGTAGACATACGTTATTGATTTGGTGAGTGCATATAATGTAGTAAATTTAGTTAAAACTAAACTTGAAGCCATCAGGGAAAATGCAACATTAGAATTTCAGTAGATTTTTGAAGAATGTGTAAGCACATCTTAATCCGAGCTGGGTGTTGAAATTGCTGTACCAAGAATTAACAAATTCCAAAAATGCAGACCCAACATTCCTAAAACCTACCCACAGACTTATTATCGCACATCCATTTTTATATCATTCTTGGATCATTTATTACCAGCATTAGGAGAGAGGTTTTTAAATCATAAAGAAGTTATATCTTTTTTGCACTTTGTCACACCGAACAGATGTAATGTGCCATATGAAAAGATCAAAGATGTAACATTTTACGAGGAAGATCTCGAAAGTCCAATTGAAGATTTAGTAAAAGCAGAATGGGATTTGCGGAATTTAAAATGGCATCACAGCACAGATCGTCCAAAAACAACAATAGACGAACTAGTTTCTTGTTCGAAGTCACAATTTACAAATATTTACATCTTGTTGGAAACTGGCAGTTTTACCCGTGTCTACTGCTTAAATAGAAAGAAGCTTTTCAACATTATGACATCTTAAAACCTACTTGAGAAATACTATTGGAGATGAAAGACTTACTGGACTTTTCCTCCTCTAAATACATCGAAAAATTGACATAAAAACTGAAGATGTTATCTCAGACTTTGCTCACACTCATGCCCATCGATTAAAGGTAACATCAGGTAAGATGATTTTAGAAATTTATATAAATTATTTTCCTTTTTTCTTAGAAATTTAATATTTGGTGCTTCCACTTTATATATATATATATATATATATATATATATATATATATATATATATATATATATATATATATATATATATATATATGAAATCTATAATTATACGAATACATACATACATTTCATAGCAGCTATAGAGCAGTTGGAAATATTGGTATATATATATTTTGTTATGTTATTGTTATATATATATATATATATATATATTTATAGTATAAATATATATATATATATATATTATATATATATATATATATATATATATATATATATATATTTTTTTATAAAAAAAAAGCAGAATGCTCCAGATAGCGGCATTGGAAAAGCTTTAATGACAAAATTACAACGTTTCGTAATGCATCAACTTCCATTATCAGGTTACAAATGATAAATTATGAAATAGAAACAGAGACAAAAAAATATATAAAAATGAAAATAGAAATTTAAATATAGTTAAGGAATTAAACATATTCATTTGGTTTCAATTATGATCATTAACATTTCATTATTAAACTACATTAAATAAATAAGCATTGACAAAAACACAAAATCCTCAAGACCAACAAGAATAAAGTATTATCATGTAAATTAAAATGGTTAATAAATTTTATTTATTAATGGGAAACATTTAAATTTAAGAGGTGCAAATGACTAATCCAGGATAAAACACTCACCAAAATAATTACAGCTAGGGGCTAAAAGCAACACAAAAAAGCCGGCATTAACATCGGGAAAACTTCCTGAAGACAAGTCAAAAATCAAAGCAGCTGCAACTTAAAAGGACCACTGTCGCAATTGAGAGAAGGTTTAATGTTGGCAATGTATAGGAATTCAAAACTGTGCAAGTTGGTTGGTAAACTTGTTTGTGATAGTATAGAGAAATTTGTATAATTAAAGGCGTGATCATGGGTGTGAGCATAGTCACGTATAGCAGAATAAGCAGCGGAATTCAGCAAAGAATTAGTGCGGGTGGAAAAACTTCTGTGTTCATCGATTCTGACATTTAGTTGGCGTAGGGTGCTTCCTACGTAAGCGGCGTCACAGTCGCTACATAAAAATTTGTAAATGACAGAAGAACGAAGAGAAATAGGAGTTTTGTCTTTATATTTTCTTTGTCTCTATTTCTGTTTCATAATTTACAATTTGTAGCCTGATGATGGAAACTAATGTATTCCGAAACGTTGTAATTTGTCATTAAAGATTTCCCAATGTCGAGCCTTCGTGCTGCTTTTTATTTTGAAATCAAGATACCATGCTTAAAAACTGATTGACAATATATATATATATATATATATATATATATATATATATATATATATAATATATATATATATATATATATATATATATATATATATATATATATTATTTATTATATATATATATATATATATATATATATATATAATATCGATTTTTGTCTGGCCCCGAAAAAAACCTGGATACGCCAATCGTTTCACACATACTATATATTAAGAGCAGCAGCATATATGGCGGTATATGGTACAAAGCCATATATTATTGGTTATTATATTATTACATATATATATATATAGGCTTAATTTATGTATATATTGATATTTTTGTACATATATATATATATATATATATATATATATATTATATATTATGAGATATATTGTTGGATATATATATATATATATTATATATTATTATATATGCATATATTATTATTATTATTTTTATATTATTGTTATATATTTATATACATATATATATATATATATACTATATATATATATTATTATTATTATTATTATACATATACATATATACATATTATATATTATATTATTAATATTATGCTATACACTTTATTATTATACATATTAATATTATTATTATTATTACATTATTATTACATATATAAACATATTATTATATATATATATATATTATTATTATTATTATATATATATTATTATATTGAGTTGAAAGAAAGAGATGATTTTTACATATTATTATTGTTATTATTGGTTATTATATATATTATTATTATATTATTATTATATTAAGTTATTATTATATATATTATTATATTAATATTATTATGATGTTTTATTAATCACTCTACCTTTCAGTTATTTATCATCTGAATTATCTACTTTCCAAAATATTTATTTTTTAATAAATCTTTTAATTCCTTATCTCAAGGATTCATTTTCTTACAATTAAAAATTGAACACACTCACTAATATACCTTGTATATAAAGAGTTACATTATTAAATTAGAGCGTGGGCTTCGAGCGGACGGAGGGGACATACAGGGGGTGGGAGGTTGCCGTGATCGGATAGCCACGTCACACCCCGTAGGTGGATTGGGCGGATTGGAACCTTTCTCAGCCACTCGGGATTAGGTTTGATTCTATTAGCTAGATTGAATACTAATAACTTGCACTGATTTCTAATGTACTGTAGCAATGTATACGCATAGAAGAGTAAGTGCAGAAGATGGGTTGCGCGAGGGGAGATAAGCGCCCACCTGACGCTCCGCCACCGTAGAAGACGGGAGGAGTAAGTGGAGATCCTAGGGTCATTGATTTTGTTACCCTGATTCTTCGTGGTGTTTTGGCCGTGCGATCCGGAAAAGGGGCACGCCGAGAGACCTCGCCGACTCACTCTGCTAAGAAATTAAGATTTCACCCCCTTTTTTGTAGTTAGAGCTCGCGGGATAGTATATATTTGGTTATAGAGTTTTTGTGACGCATGATGGTAGTTTTCAGCTAAATATGATCGCATAACCAAAAATTCTTGAAAGCTGAGTGGAGAAGAGCAAAAAGTAGATTGCTGTCTGTAAATCTTTTAAATGTCTGATATAGAGTTAAACAGTGAGTGAAACGTAGTAGAAACGGTAACTGTGGACATAGTAGGGCGAGAATAAATGGTGTGTGCTTGTTTAGAGAATATGTATGTAGAGGGATAGTGTGCCGAGGCTTCCCTTTATAATGACTGAGGGGAAGGTAATAGGGTTAGTAATCGGCATCACACTATGAGGTCAACTGGGAGTTTGATTAAATTGATACTACCATTACACACAGATTAATCATTCTAAAATTTGAGGGAAAAAATCAACTAACACTGACGGTAGTCGTAAATTTTAACACTCATGAAACGCACGTGGTAGGGTAGTCCTGATATAGATAGTCTCTTGTATCAAACTAGAGAAGCTCATTCTACACTCATTATAATGAGAATGAAAGATATAACTAATAGGGTGAGATACTTTATTTATATTTGTGTAACCTGTACCTATAAACGAAAAATGTATACCTTACCTAATATAATAGGTATGTCAAGTATGGTGTTTTTGATAGGGTGTAAATATAGTTTATCTGAGGCGCTTCTATATTGCGAGGCTTTATTGTACATAAATATCTTTATCTCTATCATTTAGCGGTTTCATCTATATACTTCTCTGACGCTTATGAGTTATATAATAACTCTACTCTATACCTAAAACCAGTCCTTTGGGGAGTATAAAAGGTAGAATTGAAGTAATGTATATATCTATTATTATATTATATATTTTCTATATATATTTCAATATAGTAGTATTTATTAACTAGTATATTTTTATTTTATTAATTAGTAATTTATTACGATCATTTATTTTTTACTTTATAATCACGAAAGTATATAAATATAATATCCTATGATATAATCATGTACTATTACGCTAAGAATCACTATCTATATAATAGAGTACCATACCTATTATGTATAGGTGTATACGTTGTATAGCTTAAATAATATCCATAGGAACTTGAGGGCCGAGAGGATAGTTTGTAGCCATACATATAGTTGCTATAAGTAAATCATAAATTAATTTATCTACATGGTGAAACATTCAGAGTATATATTAGTGGTTAAGTAATGTATAATTTTATATTTAAAGAAATAATTTAATAATATATACAATTATCATTAATGTATTTTTTTAAGGTGGAGTAATCTCTGAGCACGACTGAGTTACATTGAGGGGTGGCGTGACGAAGTGACAGGCCACATAATAATCCAGTCGTCCCACTTTATTAACGCTTGATGGCCTGAGACTGCAGCATATCGCTTATAACTGAACTCTTGTTCATTAATCCCTCTTTGTGAACGCATTATTTGTATATTATTCTTCTAGCAATCCTTAACGTGTATTTTAAATGCTAAATACCCCCTAAAACAGAGTTGACTCATTTAAATATAGAAAAATAATGTATCTATTGCCTTAAAAAAAATAAAAAAGGAAAAAACAAACAAACAATTTATACATTCGCACTTAAAAATAGGAATAGTGGTACAGAAATTAATATAACAAAACAAAACATCGCTTTTGTGTGTAATTTAGGCCTTAACTTCTGATATTATCATTATAATATATATTTTATCTATTATATAAATTTTACTAAATTTCGTACGCGTTATAAAATGTGATAATCTACTAATATTTATTATAATATATTATATAATATATATATTAATAATATCATATAATAATATATTTATTATATATATAATATATTATTATATTTCGTAATATATATATATATAATATATAGTATATATATAATATAATAATTATATATAAATATATAGTAATAGTATATATATATTATATATTTAATATAAATTAATATATATATATATATATATAATATATATATATATATATATATAATTATATTTTATATATTATAATATACATTATTAATATATACATATTATATATATATATATTTATATATTTTAATATGAGGGAAACTTGGCTATATTTACTATTTATCTATTATATAAGGGTATGAATATAACGATATATATATATCTATATATATATATTCGAACGAATACCGCGTATATATATATAATGTATTAAGTAATTACTGATTATTTGTTCTACAGATTATTTCTTAATAGGCTAATATGTGCGTTATAAGGTTGCCCCATAATATATAATGATGATTGGCAACTGGAGTTTGTGTTAATTTTTGTATGTGTCTTCTTGTAACACTCGAGATAAGTTATTTTATTCCGTCGGAGAATGCAACATATTATTTTAAACTTACATTTTTTGTAATATATTATTATATAATACTTAATTAATAATTATATATTATATATATATATAATTATTAATATATATATATACATATATAAGTCTATATATATATATATATATATATATATTATTATATATATATATATTTATATATATATTTAATATTATATATATATATATATAATATATAATTTATATATAAAGTATATATATATATAGTATATATATATATATATTATATATATATACTTTTTTATATAATATATATATATATATTATAAATTGTAATTTTACTATATATTCTATATATTCTTCAAATTAGAAAAACAATCTAGATATCTTAAATGCGGAAAATCATATGGAGAAGTCTACTGTACAATATATAATTTAGATTTTTGCTACAACAACATTTGTATTAGACTTAACTAAAAGAGAACAGGAAATAGGCGATGGTGAATGTAGGGATTTATCTTTTGTAATAGCCTGCATGTTAATGTATTTTCAAGAAAATATTTAGCAAAAAACTTGAAAGGATAGCGGTGTAATAAAATATGAAAGATGAACTTTAGAATATTCTGTTACTATAAACTTTTAAATTTAAAGAGAAGAAACTTTATTTACTGGCAACAGTTCTAAATCAAATATAATTATTTCCTTTTTTTTTGGTGGTAGTATTTTTGTTTTGTTATAATTACAGGAAATAAAAATAATTTAATGCTCAAATTAAGGAGTAAAACTTTCTATAAAAGCTAAAAGAAAAATTTACATTAAGTTCAAATTCCTGATTAACAAAAATGATGACCAAATGATCAGTCTAATACAGATCCACATGAATGAATTTGAATGAAACTAGCAGATTATTGAGACAGGAAACACATTCAATATTTCTGGCAAGTGCTTTTGATGACAATGTTTACAAGAAAAATCTTCAGAAGAAAATGAAGAATTATTCAGAAAAAAATCAACCAAGTGGAACTGATGAAACAGGCGTTTAAGTTCCAAATGTACCTATCAAAAACGTCTGCTCCAAACTGACAGAATATGAATTATAGTAGTGGTGTCATATGTCAAACTTCTCCTTTTTTTCCTAACTCACATTTAAGGAACGAAAATCGGATGTTGATTCACTGTTATGGTGGAAAGAAAGAAAAGCTCTTTATCCTGATTGTATCTTATCTGAATTAGCTAGGAAATATCTCTCTGCTCCATCTTCAAGTGTTTTTAGCAGCGAGAGAATGTTTTATCCAAGCAGGAAATTTTCAAATTCAGTAAAAAAAAAAATCTCTCTCCAACGCTAGCTGATCAGCTCCTGGTTTCTTTCATCATATATTAATCTTGCATTTGATTTTTAAATTTTAGAGAATGGGTTACCATAAAAAGACAAAGAGATGCTATTTAACTTTACCTCTTTTTTCACTTGACTTTTGTTTTTAACAATATAAATTTAAATTTCTGACAAGGTATATTGTGACAATCTATTATACAGTATCGATAACAGCTGGTAATTTTGCATTTTTACATAATATATATTAATCATATATACTATATATATAACTATATATACTATCATTTGACATATACTACTCAGGTTTCTTTCAAATGTATCAATAGAAAGAAAGACAGAAATACAGCTTAATATAAAAAATAGACTATAATTATAAATATAATCATAAAGTTAGATAAACTAATAAGGAAGACATTTCAGATTATTATGTTATTTGAACGTTATAATTTGAACGAAATAACATGTTACTATTGATGTGTCGAGGCTAAAACAAATGTAATTTATAAGTTCAGAAAACTTTGGTTAAGTTTTTAAATATTGTTTTAGGAAAAATAATTATGTGACAAGCCCGATACATCTGGCATAATTCCAGAAACTTGCCGCTAAAGAATATTCTTAAATCTTAGTCTACTTTTCTAGAAGCTTAGAAGGAGTATATGAAACTTAAGAAATTTAATTTAAAATAAAGTTTTACCGGCAATAATTTTTTTTTTAGTCACTTTTGGTCTCAGTATATGCGTGGTTTAGTCTTATTGTTATTAAATGTTTCTTTTCTTGGTCTAATATCTTACTGTTTGTAATATCGTAAGGTTCAATTTATTTTCATGTCTCTTTCACCTTATTTTTCTGTATTTTTTTCACATTTTTTATAAGCTGTAGAATTTATCTATTAAAGTTATTACTTTTTTGTTTAGGATAGGTAGATCTATATCCTTATTGGGAAGTATCAAAACCCTTATAAGTTGTTTATCAAAAATAATTAGTCAGTTTAGGTAAAATTTTATGGTGGTAATAGTAGGACCTATTTCCATCATTAATTAATATATTTTATTATATAATAATAAATAATATTAGTTATAGTTTGACTGTAATATCTACCCCTAACAGGGACAAAAAATATGTAAATAATTTTTTTTACACTTTTTGTATGAATCAGTTTTTCTAAAATCAATTTAATTTCAATTAAAATTATAACTAATTTTTAAATAGTTCAAATTGATATTATCTTTAAGAAAAATAAAGGTCTGCCTGCCGGAAGAAGCCGGAGACAGTGGTCTCTGGCTGGAAGGACTGGAGATTTTAAAAGGCCCGAAGCTCTTTACCGGCAATTGCGGAGCCGGAGGGGAGCTGGAGATACCGCGTTGCATAATCATCCTAATTAATATAGTATATATATATCGTATATATATATATTATATAAGATAGATAGATAGATATAGTAGTAATTACACTATAATATTAATATATATATATTATATATATATAAATAGTATATATCAATATATTAATATATACTATATGAGAGAGAGAAGAGAGAGAGAGAGGAAGAGACAGAGAGAGAGAGAGAGAAGAGAGAAAGAAGAGAGAGAGAGAGAGAGAGTAAGAGAGGAGGAAGCAGAGAGAGAGAGAGAGAGAGAAAGGAGAAGAGAGAGAGAATAAGAAGAAAGAAAGAAAAGAAAGAAAGAAGAAAGAGAGATTCATCATTAAAGAGTCGAAACTGAAATTATCATTATTAAGAATTTTTTATTAACAATAAAAAACTAATTTCCTTGCTTTAGCTTTTGTTCCCAACCTTTTTCTAATGTTGACCTGGTGCCAAGTCTTTGAAGTTGAAATTTATTACCTTTCAAGCATTGAGCACTATTTTTGATGAAGTTGCTTGAATCAATATGTTTACTATTTTATATATAAACTTTTCATCTACATTTTTTTCTTTGGAAGAGATACGTGTTGACCCCAAGAGCTTGAACGAGAGTCCACTGCTTACAAACAGAGACCTCATCAAAATAGGTACTTTGAATGAAATGGAGAATAATTGGTGCTCTTAAACCTGTTTTATTAAGCCAATGGGCATGCATTCGTTAGACTCCATTTTTCCATATAAATTCCATTGCTTTGGAGTACTCATCCTCTGGCAAGTACAGTGGTCGGGGATAACTGCTTGGTTTTAAAATATATGATGCCAATCAAGTGGAGGCTTCTGTTACTGCCTGAATTTGATACCACAGGTCCTTTTTACTTTTGGGCTTTTTAATCTTGATCTGTTGAGTAGGATGGATTAAGACTGTTCTAGCTCCATTTCATATGTATTTTCCAAATATAAAACAGCATCACTTTGTTTTACAAAGTCCAATTGCCATTCATAAGCTTGTAATAGCCGGTGGCCACACCACTCCACACCATGAGTTTTATTTTAAATTTTTGCTGAATTATACATGCATATCAAACAAAAATTGTACATTCCCAAGGGAATAGTAGCCCCTACAGAATTACACAAGATACGAAATAGTACTAATGAAAGGGAAGGTTCCTTTAACAGTGGTGCCTTAAATCAGTTTTAACAGTATGATATATATACCTACTAAATGTACTGGGGAGTATAAGACTAGTGGAGGGTAGGTATCATTACGTCCTCATAAACCCTCAGTGCTATTGTATTGATTTCCACCGTTACGGGTATTCAGTAGCCCTAATTAAATAAATATTATTAATTTTTTAATATAATTTAATTATTTTTTTTATTTATATTAATAAAAATTTATAAACACATAATAATAATAATATTTAACTATGATATATATAAATATAATAAAGCAATACATTGATGGACAACTAGTATGAAATAAGCACACACGCTGCTCAGTGTTCTATATTCGGGAGTTTTCCTAACTGTTACTAACAACTGTTAATCTCTATCTCTATATTGTGTGTGCAGGGTGTGCTATACCGCAGGATACGCACATACAGGTAAGAGAAATATTTCTGTCGGACTTTGCCGTCTTCCCACATATCTGAAAATAATGGTAGAATTTGGGTGTGTGAGAGTGCCTGTTTTAAAATTGAAAATCAACATCCTTGATTTAGTACAGCGTTCTTAGGCTGAACTTTTCCTACAAACGAGATTTTCATCACGAAATTAAAAGTGCCGCACGTTTCTAGTAGTATGATATTTCAAAAAGTTCAAGTCTAATTGTTTTTGAATATATATAACTTATAGGATATCTATAAATTTAACCCTAAAATATTATATTATTTGGAAATTTAAATTAATATATTAAATATATTATTATATATAATATTAGTAATTATATTAATTTATTTATATAATAATATATTTTTATTATATATTTATATATATAATTATTAATATTAATATAAAAATATATATATATTTATATATATAATATTTTATTATGATATATATATATATTATATATATATTAAATATTAAATATATATTAAGCTATAAGTATATTAACTTATTGTATAATTTTTATATATATAAATTAAGTAAATAAATTTATACTATATATATAATATATATATAATTAAATATATTTAATAATATAACCCTATATTATCCCGATTCCTTTTGTCTGGGGATTATAATTAGATAATTTATTTCATGTATATTGATAATATAGAGTCTATAACTATAATAATCCAATCAATTCTTACCCAGAGGTTTGTTTCGAGTCTATTAAACCGTGCCTAACAAAAATAATACTCAATATTTAATTGTCTGAAATTTCATTAAAAAAAGAAAAAATGTCTATAATGTAAAAAGTTTAATAAAGTTTAAAATTTCAAAAATTTATAATATATTTATTTACATGATAAAAGTATAGATAAACAAATTAAAATTTTATCAAATCATTAAATAATAAAAGGACACACTCAATGATAAAAATGTAATTAAAATATATCAAATATAAAAATATTATAAATAAATACATTATAATAAATTAGGTTACTAGTACATGTATTTTTATATATTTCATACATATATTTTCCGATCATGGAAATTTTTATTAACTTAGTACGCTTGTCATGCAATATTGAAAGTTTATAATGTCCATACAAGTTTAATAACTAATAGATTAAAAAATTTCTAGGCATAATATTATATTTTTTCCTAATTTAATTATAAAACCTTAATTAATTACTAATGAATATAACTTATTTTTTCATTAACAAACAAAATATCTTCCTTGAACACAAATTAAACAATTGCAAACGAATGACTGAAAAGAATTAATCGTGGGTGGAGTATAATATATATATATTATATATAATATATATAATATAGCAATACCCTTTGTAATTATTAAAAAGTGAATGTTCTAGCTGAAAAAACGTCATGAAAATGATGAGTTTAGAGACAGTGAAATCTTTAAATACATAATACTTGAATGTACACATTTTAACACACTCGCTCTCGACGTTATAGGTTAAACGTTTGTGGAGCAACCTAAAAATACATGTAACTCTTGCCTAGAATAAATTAATTTTTAACACACAGAGAGGTGTCTTATACGCCGACAAGTTTGTTTTTGCCTTTTAATTTTATTTATATTTATTTTATATAAATTGGTTAATTTTTAAAATAAAAAATTTTTTAATTTATTTTTCTTAAGGCGGACACATATGAGCTACCTCTCTATAATGTATCTAGGTTGGAAACAGGAGGGGAGAAGACGTGTAAGTCACCGAATATAACGCCAAAATCGTTATCGTAGCCCCCCGCTGAGCGCAGTCGAGAGACGCTCTGATCCCAATCTCTTTACACACTTAACAATTTCTTTTGTGGTCTCGATTATATATTTTCGATGTCTAGGTTACTCTTCCCTATTTCGTTAAAAAGAAATTATTTTAAAAAAAACACCGAGAGTAAAAACACTTATTGGCATAATAAAAACTATTAAATCTTGCAAAGCACACCCCGAATAGTCTAAGGAATCGTTTCTATGGCAACGTTTACAGTAAGGATATGTATTGGCTTGTTTTTAAGTTGTATTTTCGTATCGATATATATATATATATATATATATATATAATATAATATATATATATTATACTATATATATAAATATATAATATATTATATTTATATATATATATAGATTATTATATATATATAATATAAGTAATATTAAAATAATATAATAATAAATAATAATCAATATATAATAATATAATAAATATAATAATAATAAATAATAATAATACTAATAATAAATAATATAATAGTAAAATAATAATAATAATATAAGAATAAGTAATATAATAATAGTAATATAATAATAGTTATAATAATTTTCAATCATAAAATAAGAAATGCTTGAAGGATAATGATCTTTATATATAATAATGAATAATATAGTATATAAATATCCTAAAAAATATTAATAATGATATTAGCTTACAGAACTTAACAGCTTGTCAAAGAATACTTCCAAAGCGTAAATATCCTACATTAATTAACTTAATAGTATATTACTGTAAAAATAATAGGATATTACAACTTATATTCTTAAAAGGGGAAGGTCCAATAATTATTGTTTCGGGCTGAGTCCAATTTCCTCCCCCACCCCCTAAAATAGACATGAAAATTCGTAATCTTTTAGGCCGATCTTCTTGATCTATATAGACCACAAACTGTAAAGCTGTCTTCCTGACTTCTACAATACGTCCTTTTCGAGTGTTTTCTCTGTGTCTGTAGTTTTGCTGTCTGGATATTTTCAATTTTTCCAAAACTGATGTTTTTGACATTTGTCGAAACCTCCTAACTATTTACTTGGAATGAGAACTTCAAAACTTCAATATATATAAGATTGGTCCATTATCTAAAAAGTGTAGAAACCGAATTTTGATATATTTGACCCCATATTTGAGTATTGGTCATTTTCAAAACCTACAATTTTTGGGTTTTCAAATTAGAAAAGTTGGGCATATTTCTCTTTTCGTTTTTCGTGATTGCATGAACATTTTCAGAACTTGTAGTCGGAGGGAAGATGCAACATTTTTTACTTAGATAATTTTTCTTTATACTCATGCAGTAGTTTTGGATTTGTTTCTTGGAAAACTTTTCAAAAAAAAAACTTTACAGGTAACCTTAACATAAATTTTTGATCCGTACATAGCATACTTTCTGTAAACAATAATAGGATATAACCCACTTACCATTTATAAGGGGTAGGTCAGATTTTTTGTTTGCTCGAGCCCAAAATTTTCACCCCCCCCCCCCTAAAACTGAACATGAAATTCGGAATTTTCAGCCTGAGCCACGCAACAATTTTGACTAAAGTAAAAAAGGGTGTATTCTTGCCTGATTATAAGCTTTTGAAATATTTGATTGTCTGATGAGCGGATAGTCAGAAAAAACAATATTTTCAATCTTTTGCTTTTTCAAAAATTCCAAACGTTTCACAAGTGAAATGTTGCTATAATGTTCTGTGTTTTATCGATCAACATCAAATTTTCAAGTTTGTATAATCGGGCGGGATACACCTTTTTTTACTTAAATAATTTATTTTGTAATTCAAAGAAATTTTTAAAAAATTTCCCCCAAATTTTTTTTTTGAATTTGTTTCAAGAACAAATCCAAAACTACTGCATATACAAGGAAATTATCTAAGTAAAAAATGTGCATCTCTTTTGACTACAAATGTCCTGAAATTTCATGCAGACCGGATAAACAGAAAAAAAAATCCCAATTTTTAATTTGAAAACCCAAAAAATATAGATTTTTGAAATCAGACCATGCTCGATCTATATGGGGTAACTATCAAAATTCTGTTTCTATACTTTTTAGATAATAGTCCATTCTTTGTAATATTTTCAAGTTTTGAAGTCTTTCAAAAATAGTTTGGAGGAAGTTCGACAAATGTCAAAACATAGGTTTTGAAAAATTGAAAATACCAAAGCAATGACTACAGACACAAAAAAACACTCGAACTCAAAAACGACGATTTAGACGTCAGAAAAAACTACAGTTTGGTGTTTATAGGGTAAAAAGTCGGCTGCAAAATTCGAATTTTGTGACATTTTTAGAGTGGTGAAAATTGGGTTGACATTTAGCGTAGAAGCAAAAATATTATATTATTTTTATAAATTACAAAACAGTCTTTACTTACAGGCCTAACTATCTTATAATTTTTCACACTGTCCAAAAGAAGCAAGTTTCAAGTAACGCAAACGAAAGAGGTTTAAATGACATCATGTGAACGGGCAAACAGTCACTATTTTTTTTCTCAGCAACGAATAAAGAAATGAGAATACAGCAATAAGAAAAATCACGTTAAAACATTACTAAGACGAATTAATAAAACCGTGTATAGAATAAACACATTTTGAGCAATTGAGAAAAGAAGGATAGATTAGAATTTTTGAATAAAAAGTATGAAACTTTTAGAAAGGAATCGAATCTAATACAATTTAAATCTGATAAGAAAATATTTTATAAAATCGTTTGTAAATTAAGGTAACGGTTAAAGGATGTAGGGGGAAAATTTTACCTCGTTAACGTTAATTCACCAATGTAACTTCGTTAATAAGTGAGTTTACTTCTTATTCGAAATTACACGTAAAGCGTTAAAAGTTTAACGGAAAAAATTACGATTAATTAATTGACTTAACGCTTTTAGCGCGTTAATGCCACCTTTGGTATATATATATATACTATATATATATATATAATATCTATATATATATATACATATATAATAATATTATATATATATTATTATATAATATAAATAGTATATATATTATATATATATATATATATATATTATATATATATATATATATATATATATATATAGTATATATAATATATAATATTATTATATATATATAATATATAATATATTATTACTAGTATTTTTCAATCAGCAATGTTAAGAAATTTTCATGAGCATCTTCGGTGTGTGTGTGCAAACTGCAAATGTTACAAATTTTTCACCTGCCAAAAAATAAAACATATTTAAATTGCTTTTGTATTTAGCAAAATTTATTTCTAAAGTATTTATTTTTAATATTTATCGTGGTTAAATTTTTTTTTAAAGGAAATGTCTAATATTTGTTTTAAAATATTGCTGGATACTTTCATGCTCGAAAACGTCATAAATAGTATAGTAAATGAATTTATTTTCAATTCTAAAAGGGAATATCAGAAAATTGCCCATATTACTTCTGATACTGATAATATCTTTTATATTATATATATATATATATAAATATATATATATATATATATTATTATAATATTATTATATATATACTATATATATATATATATATAATATCTATATATATATATATAAATATTATATATATATTATATATATATATTATATATATACCTTTTTCAACGTGCTTTATACTAATGCGGGGGTAACACGGGAAAATCGAACTTTAGGGGCCGGCTATCGCCAACAGCGCCAACTGATATATATATATATATGATAATATTTATATTATATATATATATATAATATATATATATATTATATATATATTATACTATATATATATTATTATATATATATATTATATATATATAATCTATAATATATAGTATATTATATTATCAGTTGGCGGGCTCGTGAACCGAAACATGGGGAAGGCACTTCAATTTATAATATATATTATATATATATATATATTATATATATATATATATCTATATATTATTATATTATATATATATATATATAATATAATATCATATAGACCCCTACACTCGTGCTACTCGTGCCTAGCACGAGTATAGAAATGCAAGATGCTCTTCCAATTAATGAGTAACGGTAAAATTCCTTTATTTTTTTTTGTGAAAATAGGTCATCTTAAAGACCACATTTACATAATACATATAAAAGTTATGTAAAATTTAAACAAAAGTGGTAAGCACAATCGCCATTGGAATACCCTATTTTTTATCAATGTATAAATTGGTGAAGAGGTGCGTACCTCTTCAAAATAAAGAAGAGCAATTTCAAGACGGTATATACATACATATTCGGTGAATTTATTTTTTTACATAGTTGTTTTTTTTTTTCTTTGTCTAAGAATCTAATAAAACACCGTTTAATTTAAGAAAAAATTAAAATAAACATTGTAACTTGTTCTTAATGCACATTTCGGGTAAAAATAATTCATATATTTAAATTCTAATTTCTGAATTGAAAGGGAAACTAAGATACCCATAAAACAATTATTTGCTAAAAGAGAACTGTAGGAATGGATAATCAATATTTTTTATAAATAATTTTGTTAATATATATAAATAAATAAATGAATTAATGAACTAGATGTGAATAATAATGTGCTTTTTCTTTTTTTAGACTGAGTTTGATAATATAATTTAGCACTTCCTCCGTAGAAGTCTTTTAAAGAAGAAACTTTTGCCTCCAAGGCCCGTGTCCTGCATTTTCGTAGCGAAAATATTTATGATTTCATGATTGTATAGAAGGTTTGTAAATTTTTTTAAAGATTTATATGATTTATTTAATTTAATGTATGAACTAAGAAATAGGGTAAATATGTATACCGTGTTCTATTATATTTGAAAATTAAAGGTTTATTTTGTCCTCCTCCATTTGAAAAT
>JABUQX010021888.1:42500-43926 GCA_015478945.1 Trachelipus rathkii
ATATCGTATACATCGGTCCTCTTGCCGGCGGTCCTAATCACAAACAATTAGTGATCCCAAATTCACAATCAGCGTTGTGGATGGATTGAATATACACGTGCTGCGAATTGCGTGGATTTTTCTAGGCTCTAGCATTCAGATAAGTTATATTTGGTTTTATCATTTGTTCATCATTTGTTTTTATCAATGTAATATTTGTTTACTATTACTTATAATATATTCTTATTTGTTTATTATTACTTTTATCTATAATATTATTATTATTGGTAAATGTGTAATTCCATATTGACTCTGAATCATGTAAATACTATAAACTAGAAATGGTAATAGAAGTGCAGAGGGGTGTCACCCCGATTTTTTCTAAAAATCAAGATATTTTATAAAAATACAGGCTATCTCTAAACAAAATAAATAATGAAAAGAAAATCGTGCCTCTTAGGAAAAAAGTTACGCTCTCTAAGTATATATGATATAGATTCTATTTTTATTATTATTTTTTTTAAGTCCGCAGGATATATATACTCCTAAAAGAACAATTATTATAAAAGCTGGTAAACAACAAAAACGAATGATTGAGTTCTTTAGGAGAATAATTTAAATTGCCTTGAAGTTTTAAACTTTTCTCTATAGGCTCTTATAAAAAAATTAGTGGCCTCAATGCAGCTCATTTGAGGGGCCATCCTAAGTTCAGGTTTATGAAGATTTATCTATACACTAGATTTCTGTGTATAACTAACAAAAACTTATCATAATTGAACTAAGAAGAGGATAGAATGAGACTTAACTTGATGAAGATCAAAGTGAAAAGTCTATGGGAGTTTTAAACAACTTTGGAGGGACTGTAACTTTTTTTTCCTAAAGAGAGCGACGATTTTCATTTTCCCATTATTCATTATTTTTTTTAAGAGATAATCCTGTGATTCTTTATAACAAAATTGGGGGGAGCCTTTGCACCCTATTACCTAGAATGTTACATAATCTGGCAGAACCTATCATACACTAATTTTAAAAAAAAAATCAATAGTTAAAAAATTATAATGGACGCATGAAAGAAACAAAATGGGTGACGTCTTTAAGAAAAAAATGTTAGTACATACGCAAAGTTTAGAAAAAAATCTTCATAAGCGTTTTCTATATATACTCCCAATTGAGAGAAGTTTGTTATCGCACTTTAATGAAGTAGGGTGACTATACAAAGCGTAAGGAAAGGGAAGACATATAGCCATTATTTTAGTACATTAGTGTTGTGTATCTACTGCACGCACTATGTTATCAGTCCTTAACAATTGTTATATTAATTTTGTCGATAATTAAAATTTGATAGCCTAACCTAGCTAAATAGGTAGACAGATATATAATGATATTATAATGTGTGAGGTTTATTTGAATCTTAAATAGATTTTCTGTATTTAAATAGTCTTTAATA